>VXBH01001602.1:95922-130922 GCA_013400035.1 Rynchops niger | reverse complement strand
GTTACCTACAGTCCCAGCATACTTTCAGAATAAAAGACAGTAAGCAAATGACAGAAAAGTGCCTTTTCTAAGTTCTCCTAGATTCCTACCTTACGTGGAAAATTACACCCATTGCTCATGAACTTTCAACTAAATATTACAGAAAATATTAAGTGTTTTATCAAAAATGCTAAACAAGTAATTCAATTCATGATCACTCGGACAAATACCACATTAGAACAAGATTTCTGAGGTAATAAATGACACAATAAAGTCAGGTTCAATAAAATCATAGTGATATCCCTTCATGGCTAGACATAATATCCTTGTCATTAAGAAATGAAAAATTACTGGTAGACAAATCATGCTGTATTGAAGCACTTGAGCCTTTTGCCAAAGAGAAACCTGAAATGAATCTTGGGTGGATTAGTAACGCTTGAATTTTTTAGGACTTAATATTACCACATTTCTTCCTTCTTATATTTTCTGTACAGAAGCATCCATTCAGATTACTCAGAGTGACACGTTCCCCGTTATCACCACCATCATTATATACAACAGCGAACACACACAACCATAACGCAAAAATTAACTTTTCTAGTATTCTAGCCCTGACCCTAACAAAAACTCCCTACCCAAGACTTATTTCATTCAACAAAGAGACACCCACTCAATTAAATGCTATTAATCTAATAAACCCCATTTTTTTGTTCAGGTATTAAAATAAGATACCAGGTAATATTCCAGTGTTGTATACGCTCAGAGAGAAGAGTTTATTAAATGAATATTTTTGTAAAGGCTGAAAAATAAAAACAAACACTTTTTTTTTTAGTCACTATTAAACCCATAGATATTTACAAAATACATGCATCTTGTACTCTGTGGGAGTATCACAGAATTCAGCCTGAGATGGAGTCCATTGACTGAGAACCCTTACAAAATACCATTTAAAGTCAGTTTTAACCAACTCTGCAGAGAAGTCCAAAGCACAGCAAGAGCGCCTTGAAGACATACATGCCTCAAACACAGCTGGAAGCCCACTCCCTCGACAAGCTATGTTTTGGGAGATGCACAGACCCCCGCTTCCTCGGCCGGTCTGGGGCAACTGGGCGTTTGTAGAGCTGTGACACCGGATTTCTCAACCCTGCTGGCCCAGGGAATTTTCTTCCATCTTCCAGTCAGTGAAGGAAATCGGTGCCAGGACGCTGATGCCGCTCTAAAGAGTGAGCTTCTGGAAGCCACAAGACTTGGAGGAACCTCCCTTCATCCTCAGGGCGCCAGCCTTCGGCAGAACCTGCAGAAAGCAAGAGCCAGCAGCATGCTTATGTCCTTTAGACCCCCTGACCCTGGGTGCGTCTTATAACCCTTAAGCTGAGCTTTCAGTGGCTCTGAGGGAAATCTCAAGGCTGTACTGTTCCAAAAGGGCAGCCGGATTCCCCACTACCAGCGTGAGCGTTCAGCTATTTAACACCTTATGAACACGTCTGTGTTTAGCAACTGAGCTTCTTTGATATTTGATAATTTTATCAAGCTAGCTTCTGAGCCCGGAAGCAAAGATAATGGAGAATCAGCATTAGTTTCTTGGAGGGAAGGCAAAAAAAGAGAGCCAGATATATTCTTGCACATTTGTTATGCATATTTTTGGGAGTTATACAACTTTAGTTTTGCAAAGCAATTTTCTGACTTTCACTGAGAAACAAATCTGATCTGAAAAAAAATCTTACATCAGCAGGGTTGGTTTGCAGATGTTATTTGCACCATTTATTTATCAAAAATAACTAGAAAGTGTTTTTAAAACATCATGCCAGACTGTACAAATAGGAATGTGACATGGGCTGTCTGTTTTACTTATACTGTTTTACTGCTTCATATTCTGAGCAAACAGAGAGGCTATTTTCCCCAGGGGTTCAGGAGGGCATACTATTTCATTTCTTCAGAAAATTGTTTCTCTGGATTTCAATCTTTTTAGCTAGATATGACAAAATATAATATCAAGAACACTTATGCTTTTTATCAGCTCTATTTTCAAAGCATAAATAATAGATCAGTATACATTTAAGTCAGGTGACCAAGTCTTATTTCAGAAATCAAATAAGCATTTTGCAATTTTTAAATGATGCTGTACATTTTCACTACAGTATCATTATGCCTTTAAAAAGCTTTCAAAAGACCAATTTATAAGCATGGAGCGATTTTGAAGATATTTCACTAGCGTTAATAATACCTCACTCAGGTGGCATTCAATTTTCTGAATCCTTGGGTTAATGAGGCAAATAAATCAAAATTAAATTGGCCTTGGCAAAAAAAAAAAAAATTCAAACAAAATTGCATCTATCACGTTATACATCCTGAGACTCCTTCAGTACTGTTCTAACAATAATCCAGCTCTCAGAATCATTACACTTACTCATAACACAATCTGAGATTTTTAAAATCAAATAAATCAAACTCCATGACTAGATGAACATAATACCATATTATAATATACCAGGAGTGATCACAGTAAGTTGCACACAGTCTTAGTTGAGTACTTTCCGTTAAGTGTCCCTAAATTTCAGCTGCTCGCTATTTGTTCAATAATCCAACGGATTCCATCCAGGAGGATTTCACCATTGCAAACGGGCAAGTTTGAAGAAAAAAATTTTCTTTCTTTAAAAAGAAGATACATTCTGCAACACCAGGCTGTCATTCACCATCTCTTTAAAAGAGCCCCAGCAACACACAGATGTAGCCAAATAGCTGAAACAAACAAAAATCCGAGCATTTTTGAGAAATAAATAATTCTAGTCACATTGCTGTAGTAGGAATGGTGGGGGGAAAAAAAAAAATATTACCTTCACTCACTTCTCTAAAATATGAGAGAAAGGAAATATTTTTCAGACACTATAAAAGAGGTTCTACTGTTGGGGAATACCAGTGTTGCCAGTTCTTTAAAAAAAAAAAAAAAATAGTTAATAATATACAATACAGAGAACAAAAGATGCTGAAGTTCTTCACCAGAAGTAATAAATTCAGCATGAGCAAATGACAATCAACAAATACTGACACAGCGGTTGCCATTGTAGCCAAGTAACAAACGCACTTCTCTACCCATGCAGCCACCCACCTGCACAAGGGCATCCTTTCACCGTAAGGAATGTCCTACAAACGGAGCCCCGGATGAAAAACAAACTTCCACACTGAGCTGTTGTAACCACCTTCATGCACTAAAGTCAGCGGCATAGACTCAAGATTGCCATATACACAATATTTATTTTTATGGAAAATGCTGCACAAAGGGGGGTGGGGTGTTTTTTCCAAAAGAAGTTACTATTATTAACATTTAAAATTTAATGAAAGTATGCAAAAAAGCTTGAAGTCTTGTTTTTTGCCTTTTTTTTTTATTATTATTATTTTGAATTAGATAAGGGCCCAAGTGCCCTTACAGGCACAGGTTGAAAGCAATAAGAAACAGCACAGAAACGTTTGCGCAATTTCCCCCGGGCAGCGTCTTCCTTGTGGCTCTGCAAAACAGTTTGTGTACCCAAGAGCTTGACAAGGAGCAATTAATGTGATGATCTAATGTATTTGTTTCGCTTTTCCTCCTCCCAGAGAACAAACAACACCACAGAAGGTCAAGAATTTTCTAACTGTTGCTAGAAAAGCAGTGAGAAACTCTGTTAGAGACACTCGTCCGTTTTGATGAAGCTTTAATTAGCAATTTATGACCAATGTGTGTGTACAGCCAACGAGCTATTTCCACAGCCAGGAGTTGGAAAGAAGAAACCCACGCTGGAGAAAGCACTTGCCTTTCTGCTCAGATCTGGGAGAGATGGGCTCCATCCAGTCCCCATCCCACATCAGCCACCCGCGTCAGCCGCCTCCTGGGCCAAGGTCCCATTCACCAAGGTCTAGGCGTTCCGATTTTGGGCAGCTTAAAGAAAACCATTCCAAAAGGTGTCGATTTCGACCTCAACATAAAACCAAACGAGCATTTTCCCAGCTCCTGAATTAAAGTTCAGTGCCTAACTCCAGCACGCCGACACCGCTCAGCACCCGGCTGCTGAGGAAGCAGGTATTTCAGAAGAACAAGAAGTTCTGCTTCAAGTTATTCCTTTGAGTTTTGGTCATGACAGACGGCATTGAGAGAAAGTCACCATTCAACAGTTACTCAAATTGCTTGCTCAGAATGACACAGTAATTTTATTCTGATTTTTAGTCCACGGAACAGAAGCTGCTATCAGTCCTCTCGAGGCTTTATGCTCTTTGGCAAGGAGTATTGATTTGTGTTTTTATCGCGCCTACCAGGTAGTGGTTGTGCACTATCATTACCCGAATAATTTATAACAACAGGTGAGGAAGAAATCTTGGAAACGAAACCAAATGTATCTTGGATGGGCTCAGGAAAAAGATGAAACATCGCTGGAGCAGCTAAAACAGCCTTTTAAATCAATATGTGGTGCAGGTCTGAGATACTCTCGTATGTTCTGAACGGCACTTAAAAGCATGTAAACTTGTGTTATTATCATGCACCTCACTAACTCTGACAAATATTATCATGGGAGCAACACGAAGACGGTGACACGTCACCTGCTTGCAGGATCAGGCTTTAGCCATAAACCAGAATATGAAACTTAAGATTACATTAGAACACAACAAAAAGGGTTAAAGAAACTCTCCCAGAAAAAAAGTATGGTAAAAGAAGCCGGTGGCGCAAGACTCCTTTCTACCACTGAACCAACGTTAATTTAAAAGCCAAGATTCATTTGAAACCATTCACCTGTAAATCAAAAAGTCCCCAAAGATTAATTTCTGCATTTACACTATTTGCAAAATATATTTAACTTAGAGGCATCCTTTTTTTTTTTCCCCTGAAATAATTGCTTACAAGATGAGGACTAAAACACAATCTCAACTGTAGTAAAGGTAATTGCGGCACTTACTGCTTGTGTCATGTTGATGTATTACTACGTATCAAAGGTCACAGTTCTGTACTCATACATTATCAAATTTGAAAGAGCAATATTCGATTCTGACCAACCTTTAAACTGCCCGGAACGTGTGTGAAAATGGATGTGGGGCTAACTCAGGTTTTAAAGAAAAAAAAAAAAATGAACCCATGTTTCGGAAGCTGCGGGGTCAATCAAGCCAGACTGACAGGGTTAGGTGTCACTTCTGCGCCTCTAATACTCTCTTAGATTATCAATGAGGTGCAGTACGCTGATCACAAGCTAAAGCAGCCGCACTAATGAAAATGAAACAGTCTGAAAAAAATCAGGTAATACAGGCCTGTGACACAGGGCAGTACCTTGTGGACAATAATGCAGGAATAAGGACATAAATCACCATTTAGATAGAATAAAATTTGTAATACCCACCCTGAAATGCATGCGCCTACGGAATCAGCATCTTCACAGTTCTTCGGTCCCCTCTGAAGTTAACACACAAATTTTTCTTTATTTTTTTTTTTTTTTTAAATATTGAGTCACAAGACAGGCTTTCCATGTGCACACAGAATTTTGCGGTCATATGCCAGCCCACCCTTCCATGGTGGGTCACTGGCTGCTCGTGCCATGAGCCAGGAGTTCTCACAATTGGTTGTAGCACAGATAAATGGGTCTTATCAGAAGAACCTACTCAACCTTGAACCATTTTCTTTTCCTACATATGCCAGTCCAACCCGGGGGCGGGGGCTGCACTGAAGAAGCTGGGGCACCCTCATCCTTGTTTTGGTAACATTTGAGAGCCTTACAAAAAATAATAATACTCTACGAAATCCAAATTGATTGAGTACAGCCAGCACCGGATGCACTACTAAACAGAATTATCACCTTAAAACCATAAATGACTGCTACGCAAAGGGCAGCCTCTTACCCCAGCCATCATCATAATCCAGATCAGACAAATCTTCAGCAGCAGGTTTTTCCTCAAAAAAGTTACATACACAGCAAAGGCAGCACATATTCAAACAACAAGCTATACCAGTTAATTTCATACTCTTTAAAATTTCCTTCTAAAATACCAAATTTAAGAAGGGGAGCACGAGTTTAAATATTTTTCTCTTTTACAAGCAGAAAAGCTAAGACAGACATTTCACGAAGTCTATCAGACCCTAAGAATTCACACTAATTAACGTCTTTCCCATTGATTTTAATGGAGTTTCAATTGCAGTTGATGTAACTACTGGTCAAGGCCACAACTAGGATTAAAATGATACTTCTGATTAAAGATACTGTTTATAGTACATAAACACACATTGCCCTTACTACAGCAACAACTAAAGTACTACAGCAACAACACAGCTATTACAATAATAAGAATTTAAGCTATAAATATGCAGGATTTCCTGTTTAAATAACAGCTCAATATACAAAACATACAAGATAGAAGTACAAACATTCCTCAAGAAATAACAACTTTCAGGTTTCTTCTAAAACCGCATTTAAGAGTTTTCTTAAAAATGCATTTTCTCGGCGTTTTTGTAAAACGTTTTTCTTTGTGTGCCGAACAGGTCAAAAATTAAGTTTCATCAACTGAGTAGAACTCCTTGAGGTGATGCAAGGAATTAGAGAGCAGACCATTTCAGGAGAGCTAGAAGGTCTTTGTTGCTTGAGTTTTCTACAAATCCAGCATCTCTATTTTCATTTAGGCAGCAAAAATGGAGAGAGAAAGAGAGAAAGAATTATTATTTCAATACAAGTTACGAATTTAGAGATGAATTTGAATTTACAAACGGAACGCCCAAAATTGCCAGATCTCCAGATTTGCACCCCTTGTTTTCTCCTATATCTGATTATTTCAGCATTTTGCTGCATGTATTTCTCTCTGGCAGTTGCAATCTCCCTTTCGCAAATTATTCCTGTCACACAATAAAAGGAGAATACATGATTTCACAGTGGCAAAGGCTTATGACGCCCTCCTGAAAAACATTAGGAGTTTTTTACTGGGGATCCCAGCAGCGCGGCGCTAGGTAGGTACAGGAGCAGCCCCGAAGTAGGTTTGTTCCCACAGCGAAGAATAACCAGTTTCTATAAGACTCGGTCAGGACCTTCCCTCCCTCCTATGTAAAAATTAAGTCATGATCAAATTGATTTTATGCAACCTTGCGAGGGTGATATTATGATTCAATGCCTTAGATTTTTGTGCTGTTGCCAAGCTAGATGATCTATCAAGAATCTTAGGAGTGTTTGCTTTAATCTCAAAACCCCATGGTTTGGGAGCAAATTATTGTATAATCAATACGTTTCATTTTAAAGCCCTTCGCTCTATCCTGCCTATCATACACCTCTCTAGGTCTTATTCTTGCAGAGACAAGATTGAATGTGACCTGACAGGACCCCAGAGAGGTTCACAAATCAAAAGCAATGGTGGAGAGAAGTCAAATTCCTTGAGGCTCAGGATCTTAAGGGACAACTCTTTTTTTTTTTTTTAAATGCTGGAGGACAGCAGTTCATACTGTTAGACACTACTGTAACTTACTCTATGTGTTGTGTAAACAAACCTGTGGTAAAAAAACAGGTGCTAAGAAATTCCCACCTGCTCAGGATGCCACACTTTTCCTCCAAAGAGACAGAATCCAGAGCATAAATTGCGCTTAATTTCATACTACAATCTCAAGTATGGCACACTTCTGAGGGAAGCTTACAGTTTGTCCCCTGACAGAAGTTGTGGTGCATTACTAGGCACCAAGACCTGCAAGCCAACAGCCCCCTAGGAACATTTGCATTAGAAGAGTCGGTTGCAATTCCTCACCTCCTTCACCCTCTGCAAACTTGACACCTGTGAACTCCACCCAAAGACCACACACTGGAAGAGAGGAGCACTGCCACAGATCAGTAATTAAGTTTTACATACACTGTCAGTGAATCCAAACTTTCTGACAACAGCCAAAAATCTCTCCCGTGAACTATCACACAGAACCTGCCATTTAATACATTCTGAAGCGTAAAGAGGAAAGGTGGACACCACTGGAAAGAACTCCATTGGTCACAGAGTAATTTCCTATTGCCCTCTCATTCTCAAACCCCATTTTAAACCTAATGCCTCCTGCAAGGTTATTTGTCCAAGTTATGAGGAACTTTCAAACTTCCAGTCTGAGTTTATTCATGGAAAACATGCTTTCCTCCTAGTGTTCATGCACTTGATGATCTGTAGCCTTTTTTAAAATTAGGCTGTATTAGGGATGTGTCTTCTATACAGTCTCCCATATATTACAAACACGTATGTGAAACTTGAGAGGCTCACTACACCATAAGTCTGCACAGGTTTGCATTTATCAGTTCAAGACAGTTAACTGAAACATGAGATGCTGAGATCTGAGGCACTAACTTTTAACCATACGACTGGACAGGAAAGAACATCTTTGAGATATTAGGCAAAAAAACCCACAAAACAATATGCAAGGCATGGAAGGAAGTGAGGGCTAAAGATTTTCCTTGAGAACACTCAGTTCTCTTTGCCAGCAGAGATGCAAAATGAATCTTTGAGGTCGTTGTTCTCGTGAAACAATTTGCAGAGAGGCCATTCCTTACCCCATGGACAGTCTTCCTCATTGTGGAAGACCTAACAAAACCTCACTCTAGAAGCAGCTTATTTAGAACTTCCGTTACATCCAGTACTCTTGTACTATGTTCAGACTTTAGGAAGATTAAGACCTTCAAAGTTCTTAATAGCAGACCTAACTATTGAATAATGAACAGTTCCCTCTCGCCTACTCACTTGTCCATCACCACAGATCACAAGTGCACAAATATTACCAAGTTCAGAACCATGCACCAGAGAAGTGTTTCTCTTAATCTTTGAAGGTTAATAAGGTTATAAAAAAAAAAATTACTGCTACCAGTTTCACTACTCATAGAAGTTGAAAAGAATTTCTAAGTTTTAATGTTTAAATAAACAGGATAAGAGCAACTTGGCTACCATTTATTCTAACAAGTTATTGTCATGTACTTATTCTGGAACTAATTCTAAAAAGCAAACAAGTTTCTTCAATATGATTCATTGTCAAATGCATCCTTATTATTTCTGACGTAAGAACATGATATATTAGCCTGGGGTATGTACTGCCATGTAGTAACGGCCAAACCCTAACTACATTTCCTGAAAAATCTTTTGAAGCTCTTACCTTCTTTATCTCTTAAGACCTTGTTCTGACAGACAAAACACTCTCCCCTCCCTCCCAATCTGTTTCACTTTTTTTTTTTTACTTAATACTTCCATTGGCTTCTACTCATGCTCCACATGGGGTTCAACCTTCTTGTTCTTGACTTGAAGGCAACCATACACACCCCTAGTTATATGCTTTTGATAACCTCTAGATCAGTCCATAAATTGTCAGCTTCTGCATCATCTTCATTTGCCTTTCCTTGAGAGCTTCCGCTTTTCCTGCCTGCAAGCTGAACGGCTTTCTTGAGACAAAACTATCTTCATCCCAAGATTCCACTAAATGATCTATTTCTGTCAAAACGTCCAAGGGTAATCAATTGTGTACGGTAAATCAATACTTTAGAATAAGTATTAGAATTTGCAGTAACATTCCCTCATTTCCCTGTTCTGCAGGCTTTTTAGTAAAACTTAAGTTTGACCAACTGGCTCATTTCAATTTATTTTGAGCCAGAACACTCATTTGTCTTTCATGCCAGATTTTACATAGCCCAGGTAATTTCTCTCTAATATATAAACTGCTTTTGAATAAAAGGAGATCTCTGCAATTACTCACAATATTTCAGAAGCAATAAAAACATGGCACCAACAAGCTTGCCAAGTATTACTTTACTACCCCACTCAATTTTGCTTTTCACCCAGACCACAGAAAGAAGAGGGACTTGCATAATGTCTCTCGGAAGTGAGATTTTCACAGGACCCAGCTTTTAAGTACTTCTGAAAAAAAAGTAAGATTCAAGTACATACTAGGAAGTCAGAAGACAATAAAACATGGAACTATGGCATTTCTTACATTTTTCACCCCTACGTTCTTCCACCTCCTCCTCTTTTGCAAGTCAGTGATATTTAACCCAATTGCAGACTGACAACTACTGTACCTTTTTGCTCTTCGTACTCCTACTTACAAGTTTTTTGGTGTTAGAAAGACATGACTAAGTGTGGCTGCTGCTGTTCACTTAGGGGTATTTTTGGATTTCAATCCGATTCCTGTTGGACAGGCATCTTTTACTATCGCCACACTTGCAGCAGACAAGCCAAGAAGCCACTGCTGCAGAAACAGAATCCTCTTCTCACATACGTATCAGGACTGGGGCACACGTACTTGGCAGGAGTAACACATGAATGCTTACTGTCAGTTGAGGAAAGCCCAGAGTCATATGGATCTCCCTGAGCCTGAATTCACTTACAGATTAATTAACCCTCTACCCTCACTCACTATAGCTGCTTTTAAACCCTGATACATGAGAAAGTTAAAAGTAGATCTTTCTAGACCAAGCTACCAGGACATCCTTAACATCTTTTTCAAGCCTTCTGAAGTACACAGTGGGAACAACTGCTTAGACATATTTTTAATATGAAAGTCTTTCACAAAAACTGTTATGTGCTTAAAACTCACTTACTCTTCCCCTCCTCAAAAATTCCAGATAGTCTTAGGTCGCATAAAGGTAGGTTTTTGCATTTTAACAAGTATTTATTTTCACATCAGGTTGACTGTCTCTACTTGATCCTTCAGTGACATATTAAAGAGAAAGTATCAATCACTCCTGTGGCAAGTTGCTAATGTCACATTTAAGAACGTTGGGAGAAATAACACTTCCTCCCCCCCCAGCATACCGGATACGGAGCCTCATTTTTCAAACAAAAAAAAAACCCCAACCCAAAAACACACAAAAAAAACCCCAAAAGAGATTCCCAAAAACCTAAGAAGCATCTGAAGCATTCAGTAGGACACCTGGAAACAGACGTCTTCCAGGCTAATGAAAAAAAAAAAAAAACCTTTGATGTATAGCTCCAATATCAACAAATTATTTTCTCAGTCAGTCCAGTAAATACTATATGCATTTCAGCTCAGTGGTTGCTTGTCATGGGCAAGACCTAAAATTACTCTACAAAAAGCCTGACACTTATAATACAAATTTTTAGCAGGAAATACATAGGCCTAGACTAATCTTAACTTCTGAAGTGACAGTAATTCATGCTTTCATATCCCATATGAGGGATCATAACATCAAAGTTTACTTTTTTTTTAGTGCTTATAATGTAAGTACATCCAACAACCTACTGTGCTGAATTACTGACATAGTTTGTGATTTTTTTTTTCCTCCAAAGAAATCAGGCTTTAAACAGATAAATTTGCACTGTATAAAACGCAATGCAGAAATTAACATCTGAATGTCTTACAAAATAATGAATGAGTTTTCGTCACCTTGCAGGAAAAACTATTTCTATTTTAAAGACATCCTGGAATATAAAACACGTTCTCTTAAAATATTAAACAATGCATTCTCCTTCTATCACTTTGCACCCTGTACTTTCCTCGTACTGTAAGACGTGTTTGGAGAAGGGACTGTTTTCTTTGTATTCCCAACTAAGATAGCCACACACAAGACAGGCACCTTTTTTACTCATTGTTTATGTAAGTAAAACCAAACACTTACAAGTACTCCTTTAATCACACACCTATATTTTGTCTATTAAGACTATTAATTAAAATACAAATTGCAATTTAGTTAGTGAACCAGAAAAACATTTCCTCATTTATCTAAATACAGACTAAACTTATTCTGACTGATGCAAGGGTTGAGCTTCTAAACCAGCCCCAAAGAACTGGAAAATAAAATTAATCATCACTGTTCACGTAATGACTAAGTCTCAAAGACATGGATACTAAGATCTTGTTTAGAAACATGGTTTTCTTCTGGAGGGCTTTTGAGCTACTAAGATTTAGCTTTTTGCCACCTTTACACTGTAAAACCAGTTCACTTCGGGAACAAAACATTGGATAAAAATTGTTTTTGAAGTCTCTCCTTCCCTCCATACAGCAAGGTACACAGAGAACATCACACATGAGAAAACCTTTATCAGAACTACTACTAAATCAACCAAGTTACACATGGTCAGCTTTTATTTCTAAAAAAATCTTATTGATTTAGGTACCTCACTTCCAGGCACCAGAAAAATTCTAGTCCAGGTTCCCAACTGCTATATTGAACAGGAAATGTATAACAAGTGTCCTTCGCTTGAAAAGGTATACAATAAAAAAAGTAAAATTTCAGTAATCCAGCAGCAAACATTAATTGTAATTTTACCAATAAATAACATCAAAAGACTTTAGACGCAGTTAGGAAAAGCCTTTTGGCAAACGCACATGCACTTCCCCTATTGGTCAGGGATCTACTTCTAGTCTGTCAAAGCCACCTTAGCTACATACAGACACGCTCCTTTTAAGGTGTCACATTCCTTCTGAACTTCCACAAAGTAACTGTAGGATAGCTGCATACAGCAGAACAGGAATTCACCTCAGTTTTAGGAATCACAAAGCAAGTATTGCTGCTAGAGGTCTTTATTTTCCTTTAACAAAATACACAAAGGCACAAAATTCACTTATATCTTGTCATTATTGTACAGGTATAAATAGTGCTTTGTATTCAAGTACAATCAAGTGCAGAGACTTTCTGTATTTTATGTAAACACAAAAGAGTTTTGTATGTACATGCCTCTGGTTCACCTGCAACGCAAATACCAAAGGAGATGCCATTTATCTGAGTGCCGTTTAACTGAATTCTGTCAAAAAGTTATAGACAATGAATAACATTAACAACACTGTAATGACACTTCCATATGCTTAAGTCAAATGTCGGATGACACTTTAGCTTGTAAACATATGTGTATTTAAAATGTACTTAATCCATTTTAACAGGGAAGCATTAAAAAGCATCTTTAGGTCACTAGATCGAACTTACTAGGTCAGTTGCTGCCAGTAATTGTTCTTAGGTGTGACAGCTAAAGAGATGTCAAATTATAGGTCACCATCAGCAAAGCTATACTTTAGTTTAAATATGCAAACCAAACTATGGCTACAACTGTTAGACTTCAACCAACTATACATTCTGTGTGTTATTTAAAGACACATGCTTAATTTACAATACCCACTTTTACACATAGCTTTGACATACTGTGGCAGTTGAGGCAGTTTGAGCTCAAGCGAGATTTTTTTAAGTTGTACCATTAAAAAAAAAAAGCTCACCTGAATAGTAACAACAGGCATGAACAAAGCTAAAAACTAGCTACAGAAGGCACTTGAAGTACTTTATTCTGCTTTCATTAAAAATTCTTCGCTTGGTTCAGCTGGAATAGACTCCAAAATAGAGTCTTCAGTCGTTGAAATGTTTTCTGCTGCTTCTTTTTCAACTTCTTCAGCTAGCTTATCATTTAGCTGCTCAGGACTTGGTGCTTTATCATCTGTCTCATTTGTCTCAACAGTCTGGGCCCTCTCATCTTCAGATTCTGTGGAAAGAAAAATGATGAAATAACCATTTCCAGAAATGAAGAGGTAGCTAATATTCCTAAAAGGCAAATGAACCAACATTTTGCAATCGCACACAGGTTTTGACTAGTCACTGCATGAAGTTCTCAACAAGAGGGTCACAGGTAAAACCTGTAAAATTTAAGGAAAGCAATACTATGGAAAAGAGTTTGGATCCCACTATGAAAATATTAGTTATTAATTGTATATGTTCACTCTCAACAGAATCTTTAAGTTTGTTCAGTAATGTGAGACTGTCATAAATAAGACATGATGGTAATTCAGCTTCTTTGTGCTTATTAATGGAAGTTTTACCAACATTCTCTTTGGTGAAAACTACTTCAAACATAAGGAGCCAGATAATCAGGGAAAAAAGGTTATTATTCTAATCTAGTTCTCAACATCTCAAAAACAGCCAATTAAAATTACAGCATATTCTCCATCTTCCCACAGCAAGTGTAGGAAGAATACACAGGAGCATCTTTACTCTCAGTCTGGAATGGGAGTTTCTTTGATAAGAGGCATATTTTGAAGATCAGTCAAAAATATTTATCGTTAAGTACTGCCTATAAAGAAGTAAATTCCAGCTTCACAATAAGATTTCAGTAGCATGTGAGACGTAAGAGAGTCACATTCTGATGTAAGCATAAGCACTGATAAACTGACCACCACGTGTTGCACTAAATGACACAGGTACTGTAGAAGGAGAGTACTGGTGGCAGTTTATTGACTAGTATTAGTCAACGCTCTACAGTATTAACACGCACCGTGAAGGCAAACAGTTTGCAAAACTGATGCAAAGTTACAGCTCAAAAGTGTTAGCCTTATCAAATGTTTGTCATTTCATATTTATCAAAACACGTTGGGTGTCTGAAAGCAACCAGGCTGCTTAAGGCTGATGTTCACAGAACTCAAACAGGGCTGAAAGTTTCAGAACCATTGCTCTGACTTCTTCAGTCACTCCTGACAAGAGTGGCTGCTGCACACCCTCGTCCAGCAGACCTGGTACGACTGCCATCTGTCACCAAAAACTCAAGACCCCTCTTCCCACACACAGCTCCATCCAGCTAGATCCAGGCTTCACTTCAGCCTGCTCAGTGCAGACCAGCTTCTCCAGTTCTTCCTCTGACTTGATATGCCATCTTAGCAAGTTTGCAGCTGACTTACCTCCTGATTCAGCTTCCTTCCCTGTTTTCTCAATTACAGGCTGTTCAACACCTGCCCTGGCTCCTTGTTCCAAAATTTATCTGGAGCCATGTGTCAGATGGTCAAACCCTCCTATTTCTGCCCAAGCAAACTAATGTTCCCAGTTTCTTTCCAGACTATCCCACTCTCCCTTCCTCTCTTCAATTTCCATCTTGATCCCATCCCAGCCTGTGCTCAATCTTCATCTCCCAACTGTCAGTTTTCTTTCTGTCTCATCTCTGCATTTTCTCTTCAGCTTCAAATTCTATGAATAAGTTTGTGCCTTTTCCTGCTACAACACCGCCACACTTGAGTTACGTTCCTTCTTTATCGCTGCCGTTCAGGCTCAAGTCAAAGAAAGTATACATGAGGAAGAAACAATTTCATGTCCTCTTAACTCATTTGTGGCATAGCCCAACTATTATTTATTTCCAGAGTTTCAGTCCTGTAGTTCTCAACTGAATGATGCTTAGCACTCTGCAGAAGTGACTTGTTCTTAGTCTAATCAAGGCAAAGAAACTCTTCATTCTGTGCAATCAGAAGGATGCTGAACATCTAAAACATATTTGAGGACAGCCCCAAGGACAATCAACCACTAGCAGAAGCAAGCGGAAGCTTCCAGTTAAAAGGAGAAAACCTGATCAAGTGCGCATTCTAACTATCTATATGCAAAGGAACAGGAGAAGGATGCTGCTTTCATTTTTATATTCTACTAAAAGGTATAGAGACACTGCTTCTCTAAAAAAAAACTGTCAGGTGTTATATGATTTCCCTTCACCTTGCTCTTCAAGGTGAAACTCTTGAAATTCTCCAGAATATACAGTTAAAACAAACTAATTTTGCTCTAATAATTAAGTCTGTCAAAGCTATCAGGAACTTCTATAACGAGGAGGTCCTTTAAATAAGTAGTCGGAAATCATAGTAAGTGATGCTACTACTCCAACCATAAACATGACCAACCTTTATTAAACATATACAGTGATTCCATTTCAAATATACCGATTAGCAGAAAGCTTGCCTAAAGTTAACTTCATCTCAGTATTGCATGATTTAAGTCATTGTAAGAGCAGTATCTAACAAAAAGCTCCAAGCATAGATTTAAAAAGATGACAAAAGAAAATTAGTGTCCTTGACGATTCATACTTCATCCATGATTTAACTGAAGAATGTAGCTACACATACATGATCTCAACAGCAAACAGCCCTATGCTGGCCCAAGGCAAATGTAAGAGCTGTATCAATACAACTTTTAAAAACCTGCTCCTGGCTACAGCAGTTCCTTTCCCCGCCCCTACAACACTCCTGCTTAATGCTCAGTACTAAGAAAGCACATGTACTTCATGTTGTAAGTGGTCAGCTACCCATCTTCTTGTTGCAGGGAATATTTCACTGGGTAGCCGTTGAAATCCCAATACTGCATCACCACTAAATTAAATAGAAGACTTATGTCTGTTATGCAGCAATTCACAAAAAAATAGTATAATTGCACTAAAATATAGCTAATTTACTTGTACTTTCACGACCTCTGGGAAAAGTTTTCTTCATTACTGTAGGTCCCCATTAGGACAGATTTTCACACAGTGCCATGTGTCTCAAATATCTTTAAGGAACACGTGCTTCACAGTAGTCTGCCTTCATGGCTTTGATATCATTGTGAAGCCTTTGAAAAAGCCGCCCAGTAACACCACAGCATTTGATTCCCTGTACCCCTGACATCCTACCAAGCAAAACTGAATTGTGGTAGACTAGAAACATAATACATTTTTGAACAAAAAATAACTCGTTTACAAGTCAGTAAACTCAAGGTAAGCTGACCCACATCTGCCTGAGAAATCATTGAATTCTAGCCATGTTAGCTGAACTAAGGAAAGAGCACAGTAGGCAGAAACTCACATCTTCACAAAGAAACAACAGCTTACAAAAATACAGCGGGCTCATGCTGCCCTATAAAAGCAGAGCATATTTGGTAAAAAGGCAAGCCAAATCTCCGAAACAGAACATGCCTCCAGTCCAGGGTTTGTCTTTTAAATAAAAAAAAATAATCCAAAACTCAGACCATTCTGACCAGAACAAATACTCAAGCTTATTTCTTAGTCCTTTGTCCTCAACCAGTTTTATTCCTGGATCAAGTTTCTGCTCCATCTTTAACACTTGCCCAAAGCCAAGCTCTACTTCTGGTAAAACTCATAGACAAGCATGCACTTGAAGCAGGTTTATTTCTGGAAGACAGCAGTACCACGAATCTTTCTGTTGAACAACAGACCAAGTTTCTCCATCTACCTTTAAAATGGAAGTCCTTTCAAACATACTAGCAGTTGCTGTATTCCAAGAACCCTTAAAAGTGACAGAGCATTATAAATATTATCATAAAATATTTCATCAGGATGGTCAAGAAATGTCATAAAAATTTTAACAGGAAGTTGTCTCCGTAAAGTGCTGACCACCGTGGCGAAATCTCAAGTTCAAAGGCACTTGAACAAAGACCTCTGAACATCAGCACCAGCTCTTCACCACAAAACACTGAAGCAGTCAAATATTGTTTAAACCTTTGAAACTTTGCTAAACACTAAACCTGAATCAAGAACACAGCATAACAATACCAAGTGCAGGCAAGGCCAAATTTAACAAGAGGATAAAAGTGGTTCCTGTTGGCTTTTTCAGTACGATCCAAACAATAGTGTTTTGGGGGTTTTTTGGGTTTGGTTTTTTTTTTTTTTTTTTTGTTTTTTTTGTTTTTTTTTTGTTTGTTTTGTTGTTTTGTTTTTTTTTTAAGAGAAGTACATAAGAGAACAGATTAGCCTTTGATGAAAAAAATGCAAGACAGAGCCATTCAAGAAAAAGGCGAGAACAGACCTGAAGTATATTGCTTCATTCTGGTACTAAAACTTGCCAAGTTACTCTGCTAAACAGGGAAGCGTGACGTTTGTGCCAGTAATCTGCATCAGCTTGACAGCTGATGACTCCGCATTTCCAGAGGATTAAAAATCCAAGGTTCAGTGCCAACAGCACTCCCCATAACAGTTCTTCAGATCTCTTATCCACAGGAGTTGCATGTAACATGCTTGTCACTGCACGAGCACACAACTGGAAAAAGAGACTCAGCTTCATGCTCTGCTCATTAGTAAAAGTAGCTGACTGGTAAAAAAAAAAAAAGTATTTATAGCACTTCTGTATCACATTAGCTTGCAGTTTCTTCAAGCTATGCAGCTACGGTTTAAATGAGTTACAGCTAAGAGCTGGATTTCCCTGTGCTGTCAACGTTGTGGTGGAGTTGGTTTCCTGATGTTAATGTTTGTCTACAGCTGTAAGTGAAGATATTCTCTATGCTTGCTGTGACAGCAACTGTATCACCGTACTGAACAAAAGCCTTCCCCAGAGCTACGCCTCAATGATAGTTTCGTACCTTAAAATTATAACCAAGGAATAAGTTCATTTATTAATAAAGCCCAACTGCTGGTAAGCAGTTATGTTTCAAATTAGAGTTCTGATGGAAAAAGTGATTTACTGAAAGTGATATTTTCTCATTCATAAGAGATTACTTTGTGGCAAGTCACAGGCAGTTAATGCACAGTGACAAACTGATAGGGTTAGCCCCGGCCTCTTCTACACCAACAAGACATTTCTCAGATATTAGTTATATAAAATATTACCACATACTTTATTTCTGGCTGCTTACTAATTATCGAAAAAGAATAGTTTGTATCACCTCAGAGACGAGATGTTTAGAAAAGATCAGATATTTAAGCTAGATAAACCAAAAAGTCAGTGTGCCAGTTACTTATTTCTTGTGCCTCTTCTGAAAAATTTCACCATATACTTCCTTGCAGGAAAAGAAAAATCGGGGAATGAACTCCACAGCGGTTTTTAAATAAGGCAGCACATTAATACAAGACCCCGCCAACCAAAACCAAGTAATTTTCAGTGTTAAAGGTAAATGGGTAAAGTCGTATTTACTGCAATAAAACCATCCTATTTTTATCCTGAAATACTTGATAAAATTCTGCTTTCAGAAAAGCAACAGTTATTTTGGGGAATTTTCATTCCTACATCTCAAGTGCCTAACAGAAATATCACACTAATTCTTAAGGGTTTATATTTTTCACAACATCTATACACTGACTCAGTAGCTCAGACCCATTAAAGTCATAGTTCGATAAGCATTTTCTTCAATGATAATTCCAGCTTAATTAGCATCCCCCCTCTCCCAAAACTTCTAAGAGCCTGCCGTTATGGATAATACTCAGAAGCCCTCAAGGCATACACCTCCAAGAGCTGAATACCCATCTTTAAGAGCTTCCCCATTTGATTCACACAGAGGAAACTAAGCAGAGTTTTGAAAACCCCAGTAAAATTAAAAAAAAAAACCAAACAGTCTTTGTTTTGTAAGAATCTTCTGTTTTTAAAAGTAGCCAAGAAGCTACTAACCTACCCTCCACTCACTGAAACGATCATTAGATCATTTAAGGGCAAAGATGACATTTACATTGTCTTAGCTTCATGCATCTAACTTCAGTCTTTCTTTCATGCTAGTAATAGTCCTTTTAATGAAGTAAGAGTGCACTATGGCCCAGGAAAAGAAACCAACCAAGTCTTCCCTATAATGCACCGGCACCAGACCACAGAGATGGCTACAGTTAGATATGACTTTCCTACCCGTCTCACACAGCCTTTTCATGCCAGAAGTAAAGGACAATGCCATTCTGTACTCCCTGTTGAAGATAATCAAGCAGAAACATTCCTCCTGTTAACACTCTGACGGTTTCCCACAGTTGGTGCGTTTCTAGCCCAACTCTCAGGGCTGTACGCTATTTGATAGCTTACCCCCCAACATCCATGTTTAAACTAATGGAAAATCCTACCAAGTACTCAGTAGCACATCTAACTGGAGATTCTCTGGTTTGAAATTGTAATTTCTGCAGTCTCTTAAAACACTGCATCTTCCTGTTGGCTGTACACCAGATGCCTACTGTATCTGCAGACTATAAAACGTCTCCAAAGGAACTATGTTAAATTAAAATTGACAATTTGTCTTTGAACTCCCTAATTTTAAACAAGGCAGTTTTACTAGATTTTCCTGCCCTGAGGAAAACAGCAAAAGGAACAAAGGCAGAAATTCCAACACACCTCTATCAAATGACCCGCTGAACACAGTGAAAGTTAACCACTTCGGTACGTATTCCCTTCTTAACAATTTCTATAATTTACAGTGCTACGTTTCGATCTGTTTATCACTAACATTATAACATTTTGTTATGCCACCATTTACATGAGACTTATCACTCAATGTGAAGAAATTTTAGGGTTCAGGACAGAAGACAAGTATCAACAAGCTAAGCTAGAAGCAAGGACAAGTAGAACTGAAAAAAAAATATAAACTGCACCCACTATGAAGTTACAATAGCATGTTAGAACAGACTATTTCAGTTGCAAGGGACCAGTAACAACCATCTAGTCCAACTGCCTGACCAATTCAGGGCCGACCAAAAGTTAAATCGTGTTAAGAGCATTGTCCAAATGCCTCTTAAATACCGACAGACTTAGGGCATCAACAACCTCTCTAGGAAGCCTGTTCCAGTGTTTGAGTTCTTCAGTTGTTCTTGTTCTTATAAAAACTTCATGTAGACAGAGATCTAGATGGCGGGGGAGAGGATTTCATCAGACATTAAACAAAAAAGCAGACTTCATGAGATTAGCACATACCTTCTGTCTGTTGAGTCTCCTGGGGTTTTCTCTCTCTAGGTTCTAGAAGCTCAGTTTCAGATCGCAATTCTGTAGATTGCTTTTTTTCAAAGCTGAAGTCTGGAAGCCGTGGAGCCCGAGGTCTAGTTTTTCTTGCAGGATTCAGGAAAAAGCAGTAGGCACACCTAAATGCTACACAAAAGCACACCCAATAAGTAATCTCACTAATTAATTTCACATTTGGCCTTTATTCCTACACTATATTCTGACTGTCCAAAATACTAAAAACAGAGAATTAAATAAGTGACTACCAGTACCTGAGAGTACCTCCATCAAATTTACACAGCCTGTTCCTACAACTCCATTTTTAGCTTCTTAAAAACCTGTTTCCTTTCAGCTCTGTTGCACTTATGACTACTGCCCACCACTGTGAAAGATTTGACCACAATGAACAAAGTAATGCAATTCAGTACCACAAGATGTTGCCATATAGTATTATTCTATCCTTTCCTATAAAAGATTAAGTTGGCAGATGATTTTTTGTTTTCCCCCCTCCTTAAGATGCCACTTTCCACATCGTTTGAATAAGGGGATGCTATGGATTCTGCAAGGTACGTCTCATGCTGCTTTTTGAGGAGCATTCTGCTCCAGTGGTGCTTAATCGAGAAAAGGCAGTTTTGTTGTGGAGAAGTACTGGATACCACTTAATAGTTAAAAGCATATTTCCGCCCCCCGCCCAAGACAAGGGGGGAAGTGGCAATTTCTTGCACAGTTGAATTATGAACTTACTTGAGCTAAGATGACATATAGACGACATATCTTTGGTTGCATAGGAAATGTTCAGCTTATTCTTACAATGTTGTATATTTACTCATAAAATTAAGCAAAACAAAATGAAATATATTTATCTAGGATTCCTTCATTTCTTAAGCATCAGGCTTACACTTGCGGTAGAAAGGAGGCAAAATAAAACATCTGTGTTCAATAAGAGCTGTGTCTGTCTGAAGTTATTGTCAGCCATAAATTCACATATAGCCCCCTAGGGCTTGTTCCCACTCCTTTTCCAATACCTCCCCAAGATCTTCTTGCCAAAGCAAAATTTTGTTTAAGTTCTGGTAAAAGAGGCACACTTCAATGTCAGATAGTTTCACAATATAAAACCCTTCTGAGAACCATTCATAGCCAGTAGCAATTCTCAGGGATATATTGGAAGGGGCTTATTTCTACTGCATAGTTTTCTACACATAAAATCCTTGGCCTGAAGGTTGCAATAAAGTACTTCTCTAAGTCTCGAAGTGAATCTTAAGATACAGAGTAGTAAGTTACCATAAAACTGTTCCTGTATGAAGTGGCATTTCACAGTGTCAGTTAAATACTTAACTGTAACCAAAATGAAGTATGACGCATGTTAGTTATGGAACATAAGCCAACTACTACAAATTCTACCACAGATTAGCTCTTACCTATGTATTCAAACTCCTCCTTCAAAGCCATACCATTGTGAGAAAAACATTGCTGACATATAAGGGCATACCTAGAAACATGAATAATATAATTAATTACATACCATTAAGTAATAATAACACACCGAAGTGAGTTGCATTTTACCTTAGATATTGACTAACAGCTTGGCTATTTACTCTTAGAGGGTATTAATTTCCACAGTGAAATTATTATCCTTTAATGCAATCTAAATCTGTCTATTAAATAATAGTTTTTAAAGTTTGTTTAAACACAGCGACATAATTCTTAGCTACAATTTAATCTTCATGGTTCAACACATTTTTAATATCATCATTGTCAGAGAATAACACGCAAATTAAGTTTGTATTTCATTAGAATACAGTCAACACGAAAAGCAACGACGGTTAACATGGAAGTTCTGATACATTTCAACAGTTCTGAAGGCAATCTGAAAGCATTATAATAGTAATAAAACTGAAATGCTAAGGTAATCGTATTTTTTTTTAGTTCAAAATATAATTCATTCACCCACTTGAGCACAGATTTTTCTCTTTGTATCACATGGCTAATACCACGCAAAGTGGAGGTTAATTTTTCCTACAGAGTTTTCAGGTGAAGCACCTAAAAAAGCACCTGAGAAAGGGCCATTTCATTATGAAAGTTTCCAACAAATTAATTTGCAATTCTTTTAACCTTGACGCATCTGGCTTCCTATCTCTTAAGTGTTTAGGTATTTCCTTTGGCATTATTTTACCTGTTCTGAGGACCATCGCCAACCAAATATTCAATAACCCTATCCACAACTCCTCTTTCTCGAGGAAGAATAGGTCTTGCTAAAGGAGGGCCCGGAGGATGAAGACCTAGGAAGACACGAACGATGTCAAAATTATTTTCAACTATATTATTATATATAACATGATATTTCACTCTGCATGCTACTGTAATAAAATAATTGCACCTACTTAATATACATGGCCATATTTCTTAGTCCTCTAGGAAAGCTGCAAGACTTTTAAATCCACAATAGTTGAAAGTTCCTCTTCTGCTCCTTTAGCTTAGTCTTATTCTCTACTTTTACACCTTTGACATGTAATTAAATTTGTAACTTCTAAAGAACTTAAAGCATCAATAGTATTTAATGATTACTCACAAATAGAGTATTTTTAAGCAAAGAAAACCTCCTTATTTGAGTTTTCTTCATATTCTCTCAACTCTGCATATTCAACATTTCAAGTTTACACCAATAAATCTTGTAAAATCAATTGCAACATTAGAACTAAAGATGTTACCAAAGTAGTACCCACTGGTTTCTGTGTAATTACTACACCGCATGAGCATGCCCTCATTGTGTGCACTCAGTCTACACGTTAAACCTGCCTAGCCATTTGGCACTTGGGTAATCCCATGTTCAATGGGAAGCTGGACACTTTCAGGGTTTTTTTGCTTAGACAAAGATGACAGAAGGCCACTATTAAGATCTTATTTTTCATATCCCACGTGTTTAACAAACTACCACCATTAAGAACAGGTTACAGCAGTAGTTGGTACCACCTCTTTCACCTCTGTTCACATATGGCAGTTAAAAGTAGACCAGTGCCACAGACTTGTCTTTCCACAAAGTTTTAAAACTTCTGGTCTATCGTACAAGACCACTGCAAACTGCCAATTTCCATTTATGCAACTTTGAGTTCTTATTTCTACCTTCCTTTCCAGCCTTAAAACGGAAGATGCTATGCATAACGAGCAAAACACTATTTGGTAAGAAACTAAGTCTGAATCATTCACATGTGGCCATTCAAATAACAAAGTATCTGAAATTTGTTCCCAAGGCCATGCTCCTGGCCAAAAGGCATTTTACAAAACGACAGGAGGTATTAAGTTACAGTACTTTCAAACAGATACTGGATAGATAGTCTTGAATGCAAGATAATTAATTGAGCACCTGGGGGGGAAAGACTGAAAATGTATTTCCGTGAGACCTTTATGAATTACATTCAAAGGCCACAAAAAAAGATGTTTGAGTAGGACAACGAACCAGTCCGTTTCAAAACTCTGAAACTGGGACAAAGAAGCGCAGCTTCAAGCCACCTGAAGACAAAGTTATGAAACTTGACAGATAAGACTCAGTTTAACCTAATGACAAAATTACTTGTAATAATGCAAAAGTCTTATTCAAGCTCAAGATGGTTAAAGTTAGACGGAAAAAAATTCAGCTAATATTAGCAGGTTTTGTACTGAGATGAGCATATGGTAGTCTGAAGCCATGTTAAAACTAAGTACATTTAGTTCTTATGAGTAAAATTCTCAAGGCACAAAAAGCGACCAGTGTTTCCTCAGGAAAAAGTTCTGGCTTGTAGCTGTTCTTGCTATAGCAGTAAAACCAGATATACAAAGGATATAGCTTAAAACAAAGGCTTTTAAGTGACCACAGATCCATCCTTCAATTCTCTTTTCAACACACTGTATGCGCCCAATACTTTTATTGAGAAAATACGTTTCACAGTATCCTCCCATAATGCCCAGTAAAAAAAGAGGAAGCTAAAGGGCAAAACAAACTAAACCCACTGTCTGAAGAGGTAAAAGGGTAAAACAAACTAAACCCATTGCCTGAAGACGTAAAAAAGATTTTTAAAAAACTCCAAATAAAGGATGATGAAGACCAGCAGAGACTGTTAGCAAGCTGAACTAATCCAGAACGACATTTGTTAGCAAGCTGAACTAATTCAGAAGGACATTTAATTGAAAGATACCATGGTGGGGGGGGAGGAGGAAAAAACATTGGATTTCAAGCTTCTCAGAAGACAGATTTACCTTTCTTGTGGCACCTTAGCTGGGAACAGCACCAGGACATGCAAAGTCATAGCTTCCAACACAACTGATACTATTTCATGAACTTTTGAGCAGAAGTAACATTCACCTCTTAAGTAGAGAATACACAGGCAAAGACAACACAGCAAGTCTTAGTATTTGATAAGCTGACACAAGATGGGCTTTAAGTTTAAATACAGCATTAAATGTAACAGCCAGAAATTAACATCTCAAGCCTTCTACCTTTTAACCTTCACAGACTGGAGCAACAAAGGAAAAAGAGTAACTTAAGGCAGAATGTGCTCCATCACAGTAAACCTCAAGATGAATGCCATGTACAGCAAACAGCTTTGGCAAACATTGTAGGGATCAAAAATTTTCATCTGCGCCCACTCGAAGTGCTACACATAGAATTAAACTAATCTTGCCATTAAGGCTGCAATATTTCTAACAGCACATGCCTTTCAGAACTCATCAATACTGGGTAATTGACCTAAATGGATTCTCCTAATCTTTACAAGCACAATAAAATTTGATCAGAAAATACTGCAACTTACAACCCTTCAAGAAGCACAAAGAAGTTTCATGCTCAACACAAGTGTCTTTAAAATAACCCTAATTTTTACAAACGAGAGAACTGAATTTAGGAGATACCAAACAGTGAATGCATTCCCAAGTTACTCCTGTATTCTGTCAACAAGCAGGAACCCAAACTAACAAAACTTACACCAGCAAGGCAGAAGAAATTCAGTGCAACATAAACCGGACCTAATGCTTCATTTTATAGATTCTGAAAAAGCTGTCTAGAGAAGAATTTCAGCAAAATGCATTTCCTAAAGCTTCACAAAAGCCTGAAAGACCCCATACTTCCATTAAAAAAAGTGACTGACTTTACTTCACACAGGTGTGAAGTAAAGATCTGGAGCACTGATATAGTTGCAATAAAATGAAAACTCTAGAACATAATTTTGGGAATACCTGGCTAACACTCAAACGTGTATTTAGCCCTATATTCAAAAGACTGAATTTTCATATGACCTGCAAGTCACCAATATATCAAAAGTTTCTAGAAGCTAATGAACAAGGTGAAAGTTAAATAGAGTTACCTAGAAATGAAACATCACAACACGCTCCAAGAACAACTTCAATTACTTGCTTACTAATAACTCAACCTAACCATCTTAGTTCTCATGCTGTTATGGACGCCAGTAATTAATATAAACATCAAAAGCAATCATTGTAGAAAGACTGGTCATTTCTGCAAAGCTTGGCAAACTCTCAACTACCTGCTGGTTATTAATTTTCAAACATATGGGAGCTCTGTGGTAATACATGTTAAATTGATTCTCCTCCACAAAATATAACGAAAATGAATTATTAATCTTCTCTAAAGTAGAGATAATTAAGGCTATTCATATTTGTTGCAAGCCAGGCATAAACTCTTGTATTATTACTCCTATAGATACTGAATTTACATACTTTTCACTACAGCTACATGACTGAGATTTTATATGCCTGGAAGGTTTGGGAAACTCAAGGGAATACAGGACTTCCACATTAACTGACAATTGCAAGGGCTTCCATTGCTACCTACAACAATATAACACCTTTGGTCAAAATACCAGTTATTAGTGAAAAATAAAATAATCTATGTGCCTATAAAACATTATCACAAAAAATTACATTAAATATTTTAATTAACAGGCTTGGCAACTGTCCTTTCAAACAAGTCCATTGATTTTTTTTTTTCTTTCTTCCTTTAAACCATTTCTGCAGTAAAGGCTGAACTTCATCCAGCTTATTCAGTGTGCCTGAATCTTCCCCTAAGAATAGAACTATTCTATAGCTGATATTTTATTATACAGCCAGCTTCTTAAAAAAGGAACATGCAATTTTAAATTCATTAAGGAATTTCCAGTAAGCAGGTTTCCATAAACATTTCCGTTTGTAACTGAATAACCCATTTCCTAGTGCAAGGAGCTGATCTCTGGTACTTCAAGATAATCAAGACTTACTAATAACTTGCCTTTACAGTTCACTTCAGAAGATAAAACCAAATTTGGCAGTTTCATAATACAGGTAAACCATTAATAACAAAAAATAAGGCTTAATGAACTCTGCAGAGAAGTGAGAGATCACAACTTTTCATGATAAGTTTATACCACTACACTAAAATACAAACAGGTATTTTAACATTCAGCTGTCCAAGGTCTTCCATTAAGAGACAGCGTATCAATGTATTATGCATAGTCCTACTTTTAGATTGTATCATGCAAGTGAGTAAGCAAGAACATACGGTTTGTAAGAGTTAAGTAACTTAAAGTTAAAAATCAGGAACACAAGGCAGAGAAAAATCTTCTTGATCACTGTATAAAGAGCAAAGAACTACTCCACACTACAGTGGTGCTCCGAAGATTCTTGGCAAGTTGCATCCTTTCTATTTTCAAGACAGCATTATGTCTCCTTTCTTGCCTTGTGATCCAATTTGCCAGACATCCTGCAACAAATGAAAGGCCTGCCACTAACGCATACACAGCTTTACCCTCCACGAGGAAAGTGAGAACAATGCCTCCCCCCAAAACTCTCAAGTTTTGCTATCCCTCCTATAGAATTTAGTTCATGTTCTATTTAATAAAGTCCAACCCATCCGAACACCAAGGCAGAAATCAATGAAAAGGCATTTTCAGAATATGAAACCAAATTTTAAGGAGCACTCATTTCTACCAGATTTCAATCTCTTTCTAAACTTGTGACTCTTGCACCAAAATAACAACACGATTTTAGAAGAATTCAGCTACCACGTCAGACTACTCTTCTGGTGTATTTGGTATTTTTACACTTTAATCTATGAGTATAGATTGCATGACTATACCTCCTAGAGTAAAAATTTAAATAAATGTCAAGATGCATGTTAAAAAATATGTGCAGGGTTTAGTGAGAAACATGAATGTATTCTGAAAGTGTTCTCCTCTGTACCTGATTTATATAAGTGTAGAGCTCTTCTAAACTAAGAACATAAAAAGGTATGCTATATTGTTGACTACAGAATACTGCAAAGTTTTATTGCCATTTAAACAAAGAAGCCATAACAGTTAAATGAGCTCAGGCAATAGGTTTCAGCATCAAAAGGTGCCAGCTGTAAAGAGTTATGGCTAATTGAATATGGAACTCCTGCTTAATCAGATAACTGCTCTGCTATTTCCAAATGAAATGCCATTTCCATACTGTCTGAAAATGGCCTCTTTTATTGGTAACCAGAGAAAACGATATAAACTGTAAATAACATTAAGTGCTCTGTTTACCCATTCCAGGCACTGAAGTAGCAGGGGATCCAGAGCGTCTTGGTGACTGCAAGGATGGCACCACAGTTCTTTCTGGGGGTCCGCTCAGAGCCAATGCGTCTCTCTGCAGACTAGGAGATGCTGGAACCGGTGATTTTGGAGAGCCTTGTTTAGGAGCCACAGGTGTGGGCATAGCAGCATTTCTTTGAGCTGTGGTCCTCTGACGAATTTCTGACAAGAACATATGCATACTGAATTTAACATCTAGCATTGTAAGAAAGCTATTAGTAAGAGTACATTAATATCGCCATTCCAATCAACAAATTACAGAGTCAAACAAAACCAGAACGGTCGGTAACTAAAGGTCATCAGCTGCCTGGCTAAGCATGCCAAAGAAATAAACCCCACACAGAATACCATATTTTAATAGCAATAATTATTAACTGTTAAATACTTAGGGGAAATTCTTCTAGAAGAAACTTAGCAGATATGTACCTCACAATTCTGTTCTCTAAGGCAGAATGCTGGAGATACGAAGAGCTAGATTCATTAACATCATTAACAAGTGACAGCTTAGTCTCTAGAAGGTACACCCCAAGAATGCTGACATATAAGGCTATAGTACCCTACATCATTAGTATCTAGCACCCACGTTTGTTTGAACAAGCTTGCTTGTCCTCCTTCACAACAACTGGAATTTAACATTAGAATTGGACTTTAAATTCATCTCCTTGAGTTTCAAGATTAGAGAGATTTTATCTGCTGACTTTGCGCGTCAGGCTGGAAGCTATTAAATCCTTCGCAGGCAGTTCACAGGTCCACTGGCGACCAGCCACCAGGAGAGGGGCGGGCATGCTGAAGTCTGAAGGAATGAATGATCCCTGCCCTTGAAAGTACAGCACTACCACGCTAAGCTTCCGCTAAGCTTCCGTACGGGCTGGAGGAGACGGGGAGTGTGTGACACCAGCTTGCACTAGCTAAGAAAGAGCTGCTATCACTGGAGTACCAGGTTAAACACAAAAGTTCTGTTGGAAAACCACCAACGGCTAGTGCCACGAAATTGCAACAGACATAGGCTACATCCTTGCCCACTCTACCGGTATACATAAATAGGATTAAAATACACCATAAAAAAGAATAAAAGACTCCTTGGTGCCATCAGAAGACCACAGCTGCACAAAGTCTTATTAAAAATCCACTTTGCTCAGTTTCCTACAGAGAAGAACAAACTACTAGATTTCCCCTGCCCCACCTTCCTATGCATGACTGCATCACTTCACACAACTTTATCCTCCAAGTTAGATCACCCAACGAGTTTGAAGATTCTGTATTTTAACTTGGTTTTAACATGTGAAGTTTGTCCCCTCACTATTTAAACTGTTCAGAATCTGGAAACCAGGATAAATTGGTGAGGTAGTTGCAGAAATTCCTTTAAGGTTTCCTTGGTGACTTGTGTCTATTTCGAAAATAGAATGTTTTATTTTGATGAAGAATTCACTTACGATGAACCTCACCACTAACATTTCTTTGAGGGGTTTTCGTGAGGGACATTAGTAGTAACCTTTGAAGTCTAAATACACTAGAATAATTGCATCATGCTCTCCATGCCACCTGACCAACAGGCATGACACATCTACAAACAATATATTGATTTTGCCCTATGGTTTATTTATCCATATGTTCAAGTTTGTGTTATATTCCAATCACGTACAAGTTCAAAAAAAACCAACAAGCTAAAGGTACGCAGTTTCCCAAGTCTTCTTAGCTCCACAGATTTAAAAAAAAAAGTGATAAATATGAAGCCTAACTCCACTTGTTCCACAATCATTTTAAGTGTCTATAAAAAGGCATTTTAATCCACTGCTAAGATTTTCTTCATTCTTTTTCATTAAAAAGCCTGCTTTGTTATGTTTTTACATATAAAAATGTCAACTATCATGACTAATTTCTACATACGGATGTTACTTCTACATTTTGAAAGCTGTCTTCCCTAAATCCTGTGGTTTAGGCATGTCAATTTTGGTTGCTTAACAGCTCTGATTCTGTTTTGATAGGTCACAGATATATCCATGTTTATTTTGAGCCCATAATACACTATTTATTTCTAAGCAGTTTCCATGCCACCTGCAAGAGCTTTGCCCCTTTTGCCTGTTCTTTTTGAAGGGTCATTTTTGGAAAGCCTCCTTTAAAAAGGCTTTCAATTGTTAAAGAGTTATTGCTACTTTAATGACTCTCTCCATATTTTTGCTTGTACAGTGATGCTGAACTCTAGTACTTTACAGTCAGTATTAGACATGCACTTCAGTATTTTTAGTCTCATTACAGAGGTAAGGATGCAAGACTCATTGCTAGTTTCCACAAAATGGTATCAAGTTATTCAGAAGACTTTTTGGGTTCCCCCCCCTCCCCACTTAGTTCATTTGGCTTCCTCTCTATTCTTATTTCACGCTTAAGAGAACTTCCCAACGCTCTGCTGCTCCACAAATAAAAGAAGTTACCAGAAGAACTTACATTATGAGAAAATGAGAAACACTCTTCTTAGCAAGACCAATAGTCCATCCGTGCTGGTATTTCATCTTAGAGTGGTTGTAGTAATTATTTAATGACACCACACAAACCTGAATGCTTTCTGTTGCCTATGTTTGTGATACCACCCCCATAAACTCATTGTCAGGGACATTAAAGAGTTACAGCCCTGTAATCATTTTAGTACCACATATGGACACTGTTGCCCATGAACTTCTTTTACTCCTTTTAAACCTCCTGTCACTTCCACAATAACAGCCTTGATATTCTTCTGCAGTAACTGGATACGATCTATTTACTTCTCAAATCACCTTATGTTGAGATGCAATGTGTTAATAATGAGCCTCTTGCAAAGTTGCAAATTTCCATCCTCAGGTTCTGCAAGTTTGCTGAGTAACATCCATCAGGTCTCAACACTAACAAAATATACAGATACCACTGATGGAGTTTTAATGAAGTTTTGCAAATTTCCAATATTTTTTCTTCCCCAAATGATTTTTGTGCATCTGCAAACCAACCATATGAAGACCAATAAATAACTTAAAAATAGAACTTTTATTCTTCAAGCACACTGGAGTCCAAATCATGCAGTTACTGGCACTGAACAATACAGATACATAAGCAGACACGTTACTTAACAGGGCTACTCCTCACAACTGACGATTCAGTATGACCTCTTGAACAATAAGTTATTGCCAGTGGCGAAACGGCTGTATCTTTCATGTTTACAAGCATAAATATTTTATTTCTCCCTCACTTTAAAACACCTTGATTTTGGTAGAGAAGAATAGATCATTTTTAAAGAGGTAGTGCACAATGCAGGTCAATATATAGTTGGCATAACTTTTTGGTTTGAGTGGCAGAGACCAACCAAGAATTTTCTTTCTTCCTCCTCGTGCCTGTACCCATCCCACAGCTTGCAACCCTCTGTTATTGCATTATTTTTGATTCAGGTCATGGAGTGATCTCCTTCAAAATACAGTCCCAATAACAGTTGTATTAGCACAATGAAGGGATCAGATAACAACAGGATATTGTTGATAATAGGGTAAGTATATCTTGGCAGTGGAATAAATATTTTTTTTTTTTCATACACCCAAAGCACTGAATAACTATATGCTCATTAACTCTACCCCTCAAAACAATTCTGAATAGATTGCACTTAAGTTTTCAAATTACTTTCTTTCTGGATTTCCAGGTGCTTTCTTAGGCCAAACACAAATTCATCTGAATCATCTGTTAAAACTAAAATTATTTAAGAACTGCGTATCAAAACCACAAAAACAGCAAAGAGCTAAATACATATGAAAAATGGGGCACTACCAGTTGTTTTTGAGAACCAACTATTATGTAACACTGATTAAATCTTTGTACTAATTAGGATGATGCACAAGTTTCCATTTCAACTGGTAAGTCAAAAACATACCAACTAATAACCTTTCATCAGCTGTCTCTCACACAACGTTGTCTAATACGATCACACATTGGTCATTACTTACCCTCTTTTCAAAAAGACTCAATTACAGAGCTCAAGATAATGAGTTCTGCTGTCTGGCTAGTTTGTGTCCAAAGTGAGCAAAGAGAAGATCAAGGAAGCTTTAATGTTAACTTGTTAAGAGATAACTTACTATTCCCAGTCACTACAATTCTACCACATTCCATACACCAAATTACATCACGACCACATTAAGGTGTCATCTAGTCACAGTAAGTTATATGCTGCACAGGACTGAAGCTAAGATTTGGTTTGGGCAGATATTATTTAGCATGAACACCAATAAGCTATTAGGATTTTTTGAAGCTAGAAATTGAAATAATTACTGCACATACCAGGAACAGATTATTTAGAAAATCAGTCTCCACAATTTCAGAAGCTAAACACAGCATGTCACTCCTGAACTGTAATGCATCTACAAAATACAACAGTCTGAATATCCACCTTTACATGGACAAAAACCAGCACCAATTCTAAATTCAATGTGTTAGAGGACAGGTTGTGAAAAAGAGGGAAAAAAGGAAGTTGTGCTCTATATGAACAAAGTTATATAGAATCATAGAATCATTTAGGTTGGAAAAGACCCTTAAGATCATCGAATCCAACCGGAAACCATGATAACCTACAAAATTTATTTTCCAAAATCCTTTCCAAGGCTAAACTGCGCTTTTATTCAGGATAAAATAAATTGCTTACTTTAATGTGGATGCACCCAAATAAATTGACTGATGCTTGAATCGGAAGTGTACTTTACATTTTCTCAATTGTGTCCCCACTTAGAGGTCTCACACCACAACACAGTCTCAGAGAGCAGCACTTAGATACGTCTCAAATAAAACTAAACCGAAAGATGCCGTCCACCATGTCCATAAGATCACTTTACAGCTAGCCCTAAATAAAAACCCCTAAACATATAAAGTGTTGGAAAACTCCTCAGTAACAACTGTTTCACTCTACAAGTCTACTCCTATTATACCACACTTATTAATGGAGACCACAGCCTATAGTGGCTGGCTCTCTGCAACTCCATCAAAACCTCTCCCTCATAGCTCTTCTATTAACAGTAGAGTCAAAATCAAGACAACACACCATATGCTGGATCCAACTAACCTGGTTTTGATTAACTCAGAATGCACTGTGCTTTGTAAACCCAAACATACACAAGAGCAGTTAAACAGTAGAGACCGAGCAACGCACATCCACTCATCACTACTTATACGGCATAGGGGAAGAGAACAACCATATAACTCCTCAGGTGTTTCCAAAATGCTGGTGATATCCCTTAATAAAGCCAGGGTGACTAAAGACTTCTCATTGTCTATTTAATTTATAGCTAGTTATCTCTAGATCTCTGCATAGAAACACACATTTGCAGGCAGTTTCGTCCCCTGGTCAGTATTACCTGCATTCTATAAACAGACCTGTCGCCCTACTTCTGGAGTGATTTCTAACATCTAACCTTCTCAAGGAGAAGGATGTGTATAAAGAGTTACAAAAAAAAGACTACCTAAACATTACAAATATGACAGAAAATTCTTGGCAACTACCCATGAGCTGTATTAAGACAGAGAGAACATAACAGGGTGTCAGAATGGCCTTTCAGCCTTAAAAAAGTATGAATGCCGCAGAAGTGGAATGATGGGAGAGACAGGTGAGGAGCAAACTTGAGAAAAGCTGTTGTGCCTAGGACACCAGAAGAGATAAAAGCTTTACTGCTAATGTACTGCACTGCAGCTATTCACTGTCAGTGTCAACAAGTAAGGATGAGCTAAAAACGTTTTCATGACAATTTGAAGCTAAGCAAGAAGAACAAAACAGTGGATTTGACCGTACAGCTTATAAACACCTTTGTTAGTAAATCCAGGTGCTCTGCTGCACCCATCAAAACCAGCACTCCAAGAGCAAAAAGTGAGACAAATAAAAGTTTGGTTACTCACAAGAACTAGACAAAGTTGTTAATTTTAATACATGCTCTAAAGCAATCTCTCTATTTTATGGAAAGTTACGCACATCAGATTCTGCAGCTCAATTTGCGCATCAGCCTCTACATGTCTAAGTTGGTTATAATGGCAAATTAGTACTCACGCTGAAACAGATCTCTGTAGGTATTTTCAGTATTATAATACAAGGTGACCTTTATACTGTGTTAATACTAGCATTTTCAATTTAACTGCAGCATATTATACTCAACCTTAAGAAAAACTTAACAGTAGCTTGTTTGCATAAACTTTTTTTAATTTGTAGTCCACATTATTAATGCAAACATCCTACTGGCAGAGTGTGTGGGAGAGATACTTTCAAATCTTGAAAGCTGCATCTGGAAGTCTAGAGTCTAGAAACAAGGCTTCCTCGAAACACATGCAAGTTTTTTTCCCCCATTTCTGTTATTTTATTCAATAACATATTAAAATGGAACATCATAAACTAGCAAAGAACTGTCCATTCTTTGCATCTAGAAAATAACTTGATTTCTGCATTAGCTTTGTGAAATCTCTCCATCCACCTTATAAAAGTAGTTTAAGCACTGCATTAGGAAAGTCTAACTAGCCAGAAATAGAAACAGAATTGAAAAAGCCAAGTCAGTGAACATTACCTAAGATCTGAAAGCACCTTAGTATTCTAGAAAAGTTGCAAGTATGCGACAAGTTAATTTTCTCTCTGCTTTAGCATCAAGCAGCATTAAACATCCTGCTGTCTAGAAGAGCATCAGCCTTTACTAACAGGCCCCTTGTCTGAAAAATACAGAACAGTAATGGGCATAGTCTAATAAACAGTCTATTAACCCTAAATAAAGGTCAATTGATCTACAAATCTTATCATAGAGAGACTTCTAGAGTGGAAATTGCTATGAAAGACGAGTATCTATGCTAAAGAGCAGCCGTTTTACAGGGCTATTACCTTGTCCAGGTCTTGGGGTTGCAGATGTTCCAGCAGATGGCAATTCAGCCTCCTGCCAATTAATTACAAATAACATTATCTGAATGTTCGGCTCCATAGTACCTTCCATATTAAATCGTTATTGATACCAAGATTCTTACCTTTGCACTTGATTCTGGATCAAACCTGTCAAGGATTAATTTAGCTGTCTTGTACGTTTCCTTCTCCATTACTTCCTCAAGCTGGAAACAAAAGGTTC
>VXBH01001602.1:39388-95324 GCA_013400035.1 Rynchops niger | reverse complement strand
CCGCCCTGCCCCGCCATATCCTCCCATTTACAAGCAACTTATTAATGTTACGGAAAGGTGAAGCTCAGTCCAATGAACCAGTAGCATGTTCAGACACCTGCGGATTTGCTGTATTCAATGGAAATGAAATTTTGCCTTCAAAAATAGTTTCTAAACTCTAATGGGCTACTTGTATTTAACAGCTTTATTGCAAGGTAACACCAAATATTGCTAATTGTTTACATATAATGAGGAGAATAATTACATGCACCAACTTCAATAATGGAATGTGCAAAAATCTATCAGCCATCATTATTGGAAGTTATTAGACATGACAAGCGAATGACAGGCAATTCCTTAGATTTATTTCCTCATAGCACTTAATGCTATTAATTTAAGGAAGGTCGTTAGCCAAGTGCTTTACAGAATAAAGTCTCTGTGCCAATTAACTGCTGTCAGCATTGATTTTAGATTATTTATTAGTAGAAGCAATTAGCTTGCTGCAAATGCTGTGAAAACTCACTAACTAGAGAACAGCCATGGAATTTGCTCAAATGACTTTAAAGGCTGGATCTCCATCTTTACAGCGATTCAAACTGCTTTTCAGAAAAAAAGGGAACATGTTAAGAATTTAAATAAAAAAATTTACTGAGAACTATGCATACTTTAGGGAGTGTAATTAAACCACTTAATTATTACCGAGTTTTATTTACAATGCACTCAAGTGGCTTTATAGCTAATACATGGGCTTAATTAAAAAAGTAATCACTAGCAAAGTATCATTTTGGTGGTTAACAGCCAACATCAGAAGAAGCTTAACTTTAAAATGGAGATAGCTGAAGTTATGATAAATAGCTAGTATGTATAGAAATTATAATGTATTTTACAGTATCATAAGCAGACCTTTTCTCCTAGATATGCTAATGGCCACGTTCAGCTAAAAGAAGGGGGGTTGTTTATGCTTAAGTTTGCTGTTGGCATAAACTGTGAAACTGAAATGGCCGGTGGTCAAAAAATTAAGTTCTCTCAAACTCATTTATCCCTGGTAAAATAACATGTGGTGCATGTTAACACCACTTTTACACCATTGTTTAGCTAGCGAGAAACCAAAGTCTTCAGCCACTCTGCGTATACAGACCTCGTAGGAGTTTTTCCTTTAGACAGACCTCAGAATTACAAATCGACCTCAGAAGCTAAGTAAAATTCACTCCATTTAAAGGATACACAGTATTCATTTAACAGCTCACTCCTACGCACACTACCAGAAATTTAAGGCAAGGAATACTACCCAGGCTGTTAATTAAGGTCTGTTGAAACAAAAGGGAGTGAAGAGGTAAGTAAAAAATCTATTTCCTAAACTTGTATTTCAGCAGGACTTTGGAGTTAACCCACCAACTTCATAAAACAAATGCCACACAGTGCAATAAGATCAGAATTAAGGGTCTAATAGGAAAAATAAACTATTTATTGCTTATAAAAGTGAAAGCCATAAGGCAGACCTTTATATGAAGGAGTGAGGTTAGCGAGGGGAAGCTGCAAAGCAGGGAAGTGTTAACAGTCAGTGTCAATATGTGGCCCCCAAATCAAAATAAAAAACCCCGAGTCACTTCACATCAATGAACATATAATGCATGCAGTTGTTTTTATAGCCACACAGGAAAGAGAAATAATCTTCTGCAGAACAAAGTGGCCTTTAGGAAGGGAAAAAACACAACACCAGACCATCACTTGACACCTTCTTCATCTAATGCACTTCTGGCTACAGCAGTATTAGATAGGATAGCAGTTATTTGTGGATATATACGTTTTGCAAAAACAGTAAACATTATTTTGAAGTGGAAAAATTTAGTTCTTATCACAAGATTTGAATGTCAAAGATACTCTTCACGTTATATAGTTACTGGATAATTCAACAAGTTACTCCTCACATTTTGAAATTCATGTATAGCTTTTTAATTCTAGTAAAGCTGAAACTGAACAAGAATTCAGTTTCACAACTGACTCTCTACAAATTTCTTGAAAATGTATAGAAATTGTCAAGATTTCTATAACCACACTCCCAGTTCTCATGGTTTTACTTCTAGGACGTATTTTTCTAATATCAGTTTAAGTTTGCCTGGTAATACTAAAGGAGGAATCACACAGATCAAAGTTTACTTACTCTTTGAGCAAGTTAGTACAGTCACTAAAAGCAAATAAGGGCCTGCATAAAATTCAAATAGTATCCGTACGTTTGCATAGCTGAAGAAACTGTCTTGTGCCCCAGCAAGCACGTTTATAAATGCAAATCATCATACTGACTTCTGGATTGTCCGCCATCCTGAAGCATAATCTTGGAAAGGTTAACCTAGCATTGAGCACTGGCTCACTAACACAGCAAATTGCTCAACACCTCCTGCTCTTTTTCCATAATATACTCTCTTCTCCGAGATCCAAAACTTTTCCCACAAAAACATTTTCTACTTTCTGCCAAGGGCTAATTCATAGTCTATTAATATCGAGCTTAAATGCCGAGTAACCAGAATCACAAGTCTGTATGAAAGTCAATACCAGCCTAATCATGGATTTTTCAAACTTATTTCATGGAATTAACTGCATCTTAATAAAGCAGCACAGTCATGTACCACATTCTCTCCTATGAATAATTGCGTGGATGGCCTCCTTTCCAACTGGCAACCAAACAGAATTCCTGTGGCAACAACATCAGTTGCCTATATTGAAAAGTAATATGAGTAAAATATTTTAAGCTTCTTGTAAATGCGATTTAGCAACTGGAAGTCTGAAGTATTGGCATGGTACAAACTACTTATTCACCATACTACCACATGAGTTCTCAAAATTTAATTACTTGGTATGTCAAACCCAACCACGGAGAGCTATTTATGTGTACAAAAAGCCACCAGATTCGTTTCAGTCTACCGTGTCAGATATGCACGTACACATAGCAAAGGTTTCCTCAAAATAGGAAATAAATCATTTAAGCCACAACAACCAAGTGTACGCCACAGATCCATGCAAACAGTAAAATAACCAAAGTAATTGCTTTATTTAAACACTGCATGAAAGAAATACCTGGCTCAATCATTCATCATGGTTTTCAACCATATTTTGAGCTTCCTATCACACACTTGCAGCACTCTAGCATGTATTGGGTAGACAAGACTGGGCTTGTACAACAATCAACTCCTAGTGGAGTTTTTGTCACATGCTGAAGGTTATCAAAATACCTAGAGTTTTCTATGCCTGGAAGGCCAAAGGTATAGAGTTCATTAAACAATAGTTATTTCGGAAAAAAAATGCAAATATGAATTTTGTTATTTATTATTAACTAACTCTAAGGCAGTCTTGAAATCAGACTTTTTTCCTTGAAAAATTAACAGATGCAACTTTCTAAATTTTACGTGAAATGGCTAGGCAGTCTGTCCAAGTTTAATACTACACTCAGCCTACTCTAACAGAATAGCTGAGCAAACTTCAGCAAAGTTTAATTCTAACTATACTATACTATCTTCACAACTCTGTCCTCAGGCTAAGACTTATCCCATTTTTAAGACTGCTGCTCCAGGTAAAGTCTCCACTAATTCCCACTTGGAGCAGCTTATTACACGTCCTGTGCCCTTGCTTTAATATGCTTAACCCTCTGAACTTGCTCATCTATGTACATTCAGGCTTAAGGGCTGACATCCTCATTAACCGAGGACTCTAAGGCCAAAGTTACAGCAACACAATCACAAACACAACCTGAATATCCCTTTACGACCAAGGAGGGAAGAAAAGTTTTATCTTGAAGCAGTGCTTTAATTATAGCTAATGAACTTAATCCCTACCCCCAATCCATAAAGAAACACTCAACATGTTCTAAAGCATTCACTAGGCAAAGCATAGCGTAGAGACTCAGTTCTGCAGAAAATAAGTATTACACAACCTTTGAATTGAAGTCTAGAACAGGCAATATTAATGGGCATTTCCAGATGAAATATCTGTATTTGTGTTTGTCAGGTATTTTACCCACTCGAATATCGGTGTAATTATGCCACCAAAGACTGAAGCCTTTGGAACAGAACTGAAGTTCTATTGAGCAGCTCATTGCCCAGCCACCAGAGCATTACATCTAGCAGGTGAGGAGCTTACTCTGTTATAGGTACCCTTCAGCATATAAGTAATGTCATTAGGGAAAAGGTGGACCACATGCTTGTAAAACACAAGTATTGTAACATTTTTCAAAAGGACAACTGTCTTCCATAGGATTTCTCCAGCAATCGGGTAGCTGAGCTGCGATGAAGTGAAAAAGCATAGCTGATGTGGCAGGCTGACAGTGCTTAGACAACAATTTGTATTACAAATGAACAGGAAATACATAATTTACTTATCCCAGATACTTTCAGGATCACAATCTTAGTAACTAATCCTATTTGCAAACTCAGTAGCAAAACAGAATCCAACACGGAAAAGAAAGTCCGCTCCCTCCTCCCTTCACATTATTTTACTTGGTAAAACAAACCAGAAACTTTTACCAATGGTCCTAAAGAAGTTAATCCAAAACAAAACCAAATATTAATATTATCAAAACCAAATTATTACAGAACACATTTTTATCAGTGTTTTTATCTAAAATACAAATTATATTCTGTCTCATTACCAACATCCACTTTCAGCTCATTTCAACATGCTAGGTTGCATGTATGATGATTTAATTTTAATGCTTAATTGAATACCTTTAAATGATGATGAAACTCCCGAGTCAGACTGAGTAAAAAATACCAACACTGCGCTGATTCCCAGAGGTTGCAATAAGTATTCTGTTTCTGGTTCCTTGTTAGGAACTAGGCACCCACAAGATCAGGAAGTAATCATAGACTTTTCATTCCCCTCAGACTGAAAAACAGCTGAGTTATAGGTTATTGGACTTCCCAGAACTCTGTTTTACTAAACCTATTTAGAAGTTCGTCTTTAATGATTCAAGCTGGACAGGCATATATACTAATAGCAACTCATGTTTCCAGATTTAAAGTCTTCTAGTTACACTATAATTTCTGTATTGTTCGCAAAGCATTTCTGCAGTAGTTCAATTTTTAACTACTGCCTGCTCTCCTACAATGTTGTCTTGATTTTTTGCAAATGCAAAATACACATTTCCGTCTTTTTTCTACAGAATTAACTCCCAAAGTAAAAACTTTTATAAACCCGCTTTTTCCTGACTAATCCTTTATTCAGTGCCTTTTCTCTAAAGAAGTGTTTCTCACAAAAAAAAATATCAGTACTACTAGTTCTTCTAGAATAAATACGAAGATTTTCATGATAAAAGAAAAATAGACTTATTTAACTGAAATGAAGGCTTTACATTGAAGACTCCAAAAGCTGGTTTGCTCTCCATTGTGCTTTTTGTGTTCCAAGAACTTTCCCTCCAAAGCTACTCAATGACTATGCAAATTGTAGATATTAACTAATTTCAGTTAAGCCGTTTTCATAAAGTTAATTAAAAACGTAGTGATCATACCCATTATTTTGTTCTCAGAAAATGTAAGCCTCTCCAACCCCTTTTTATCACCTCTCCAACCAAAGGACACTTCCATTTAATATCCATCCTTAACATAAAGATTAGCAGATATAAATATTAGCAAATCTTCTTTACCAAAGGACGACATAATTAGGTTACAGGTTACCATTTTTACATCTACATTTTAGAAGTGATATAAAAAGAATGGAAGATCAGGGAAATCTGGTTTCCCTGTAAAGGCCATATAATACCAGACTCCTACCTGGCTCTTTTTTGGTAGCTTTGTTGTGTGTTTTCACACAATAATCTGTTACTTGATGAAAAAGTGAATCCAGACAAGATGGAAGTCCTTTTTGCTATTTATGAGCAAGACAGAGTAACTATTAAAGATTAGTTGCACTCTAGATTCTTAAATTGGCACAACATCTAATACTTTTTATAATCCTAAAGTAGAAGTAGTCAGCAATGAGTAAGTTAAAGCATACATTTTCATTTTCTGACAAAATGGAATCACTTTACATAGATCTAGCAACACCAAAACAGCAGGTTTAAGTTAAGCTAGAAGACAATGTATTCTCATAAGCAAGCAGTCCTTTGTCACCTTGAAGAAAGGAAAGCCTTGTGTAGTACTAGAAAACGTACAAAAACAGAGAAGTGGTAATAGCTTCACCTCCCTTTCTCCACTCCTGATCTATATATTACAACAAAACTCAAGTTGTAGAGATGCAAAAACACTTCAGTGGACCATAACAACTAGGTTTTTTGTGAAGTTTTACTTACTATTTTTTTCTTTTGAGACTTTAAATCTTCCAGCGCATCATCTAAAAGAAGGACACGATACATAAGTTTCCAAATATAAATAAAAGATAATTTCAGCACACTTGAAACACTGAGTCTGCTTTTTGAGGTCAAGAAAAATACGCACTGACCACTACCAACCCTACAACGTTAGTAAACTTCGCATAAAATAACTAAAGTTTTTATGTGAGAATAAATAATTTTAAATACTGAAACTGCTTATAAATTATAGCCCACTGTTATCACTCTAGAGTTGTAACTATTAAAAAGTTTTATGTACCATTTCTTCATTAAGCAAACCAACTCTAGCCAGTGCCCTGCTTTGACCTACATTAAAACTGGTATAACAATGGACAAAATACATTTAATCTCAAAAGTCAAACTACAGAAAAAAGGCTTGAGGTCTAAGTATTAATATATCTATTTGAGTACCAGATTTACTGGCTTCAGTATTTCACATAAGCCTCTTAACACATGCTAGTTTCAAATGCCAGGTCAACGCTGGGCTTCAAATCTCAATCTCTTTCACCCTTTCAACATTTTCAGACTACAGCAAAACCTCCAGTTTTGTAAGAAAAGCTGCCAGAAGGTCATTTTACTACTAAATGTTAAGAGACTGTTACAACTAGTAGGCACAGCACCCAATAGCTCTAAAAGGAAGGGAAAGAAGAAAGGTCAAATGCATACAGAATTTTTCTTTAAGTCAGTGCTTGCAGCTTGGCACTGATGGTTCACTGTATTAAACCATCGCCTAATACAGAAGATATTCTCTTGATAAGTCCATTTTCTACTACCTGCTTCATAGCAAGAGCTTAACAAAAAAACTTCACAACTTTTCCCCCTTCTCAGCAGTTCACTTCCTGTAAGATATAGCTATTTTTACCCATTTTACAGTTTTCAAAAGAAAAAAAGCTTCACAGAATGACAAGAAACAAAACCCAAACCCAAACTAAATACTACTTTTTTGTATCTTTATTTAAATAAATTTAAGTATGCTATACACACCTTTTAAAGTTACTTCAGGAACACTAGGTACACAAAATTAAGGGAACACATAATTACTTGAACTTTTCCAGAATGTAGGAACCCATTTTGATAGAATAATCCACTTTATTAAATGTACAAAATACTAAAACTGGGCACGTACATATTTGAAAGTGTATGCAGTGAAAGAGTAACTACAACAATCCCTTGTTAGTTAAGACAAATAGGACACAGAACACACCATATATAGCACTGGTCTGGACCACAAAAATAAGACAATTCCAGGAACTGTGCATCTTCAATTTAATAAGGTACCTCCCTCCACCAAATTTTACATTTATTTTAGAACACGGCCTCTCACGTAACCTCACACAGATTAACGGCTTGAAATCCACTGCACTGCAGTATGGTGTCATGCAGACAAACAAATGGCACAATACAGTCAGCTGTTAAGTTACTTAAGAAACAGAAGCCGGTTTTGGTACAGAAACGCCTAGAACATCTTCAAGCATAGCCTCCCATCAAGCAATGCTATTAGTTTAAAGTGTGGGAGCTTGTTTCCAATCACTTTACCTCCTGTGTTCAACAAGAACATGAAACAAGAACCCCTTCAAACATGGCCAAATGGCAATTACTGCAAAGTACTCTCAAGAAACCAATATCTCATGTTAATTAAACCTACAGGGGAAAAAAAAAAAAAAAGAATTCATAGCAGAGAAGTCAGTACCTGAAAGATACCTTACTTATTTTCCCCACACTTTGGGACAGATCAGACTAAACCTTCCTCAACAGTTGTTTGCTTGACCACTCTTAAAAACTGAAATCCCATAATCTCTGTACATCATCCTTCCTAGCGTTTCACTAGGAATTGTCCTCATTCAGAGCATGGTTCCCAAGACTGGTGTATGCTGCTTACCCAGCATACCATACCCAGCTTTGTAGTATCAAATAATCATCTCCAGTAACTCAGTGTGTTACATTAACTTATACCAGAATAAACGGCCAGCTTTGAGCCACTCAGTTGCCAGTTTGTTCTCTCAGCTATGTTTTCTCCTGCTTTATTGCTCTAATTCTTGCACTGCACATTTGTTTTCCCTTTTTACAAATACAATACTTGTATCTTTGAGGCAAAACACTTCATTTTTACCCAGTCTATGGAACAATGCAGAAATAATTCCTTTCGGCATGTTCTAACATCTACTAAAACCCTTTATACACAGGTTCAACAAAAGCACTGCACTTTCTCGTATGCTAAAAACAGCAATAAAGACATTTAAGCAAACTAGGAAAACATACATAATTTTTTTCTTATCCAGCCATGAAATGCAAATATATATTCACCTTAGAAATGAATCACACTGCAGCACAGACTATATGGACAATTTTATTTCTACATAAAAATGCATGTCCTGTGCCTGCATATCAAATGCAAACATTAAGTTTAAGAAAAATTCCAAAAGTGATGTTTAACTCGTAAGCTGTCACAAATTAAATACATCATGCTGTTCGGCAAGTCATAAAACACAGAGCAATGTTGAGGTTTTCCTATATTATTGCTCACATCACCATGAGATATTGTTACAGGCTGGGCTGCTTTCAAAGAAAGTCTTAAATGAATTCTAACTACTGCAGACAAGTTCCACAGATGCTGTTTTTAAATTTTGCATTAGAATAAATCTGCATGTTCTTTAACAACTTCTGATACATATATCTGAACACCTGCATTACTTTTTATTACATGATTCCCAATGTTCTTCCTTAGCTCTGAAAACAGTACAAAAAACACCTGCTTATCCCTTTTCCACTCAGGAAAACTTGAGCATGCTTTTGAGAGCTTCATAGAGAAAAACTTATCTTCACAAATAAATTACCCACTTCTGCTATAAATCTCTTCTCTTATACTTAAAGATAACAGATTAAGACTGCTGCTGGAATACTTTGCAAGCTGGAAGTACTAAGGACACTACTACTATTGTTTATACTTCCTTTCCCTCGCTCCTACGCTACGTTTTACTCCATTACACTTTGAACCATGCAAAGATGGGAGAAAGTTACTACATCTTGTAAGTGAAGCAAACGATTAAACAGTTTGCTTCCCATTCCTTCAAGAACTGTGCGGTAGAAACACTTTAGCTAAAATGTTACCCATTTCAGCATCAACTCTTCTTTTCCTGGAAGCCAAATTACCCAAAATATTTACATTTTATAGCAAGCAACATTCCCAACAAGTTCCATATTAAAAAAAATAGAGAAAAGAGTACTTACTATTCCTTTCTGTCCTTTTGGAAAAGAAAAAAATGAGCAGTGTTCTTATAAACCAGATTCTTTAAAACAGAAAGAAGAATTATATTAATTAAAATATATTACAGTAACCATTTCTGAAGTCATTTAGCAAGCAGGATAACTAACGCAGAAGACTTATCAGATGAGATTTAACTTTGCAAATACAAATAACAGAAGTCTTCAAACAATATTTATATAGAAAACTAAAAATTAAATTAGTATCTTGTCAACAAGACATCAACATTGACCTAAATAAAATAGTCCTGTCTATTAAAATTTAACCAAGTATATTATAGGTAGAAATACTAAGGAAGCAGCAGCAAGGAAGATCATTACTTGCTAAAATGTTCAGTGGGAACGTTTTAAAAATCAAGGTGAGTGTAGCTACGTGAAACTTACGTAGTCATCACTTCTTGTTTGATAGATTAATGATGCATGTTATCCAAAAAACCAAGCTTACCAGTTAAGGACCAAAATTAAGACCTGGGCTATTTGTGGGAAGAATTCAATACCAATGAAAAGCATGAGATACAGCTATTGTACAAATGCTCTCCCAAGCAGAGTTAACTGACCTGACTCCTGGCGATTTTACAGAGCTCTGAATCCGCTCAGTTTCAGCTGACTTAGCTCAAACAATGGATCGGCTTATCTGTGCTCAAGATAAAGTTAAACTGATCTATGATCATTTTACATTTGAAAGGTCTCTCTTCAATCATCAAGACTTAATTTGTTTTAAAGCTTAGAATTGCTTATAATTATTAAGTTGACACTTTCCCTGGCAAGTTACTCAGCCTAAGCCAAGTGGCAAATCTCATACTTCCAAGCATCTTATCCAAAACCCTCCTAGCCCCAAGAACTATATAGTAAAGCCTAAATGTTTCATTTAAGGAAAAAAAATTCTTAAAGGCTAGAAAGGTTCTCTGAATAACAGCTAGCGTAAGAAAGCAGGCAAAAGGCTGTAAGATGCCAAAGAGTTTCAGCTTAATTCATAAGAACACTTTTTGCATTTATGTCATGGCTGCCGAGTTCAAAATGCTTTCAAGTATTAACAACAAAACCTGAGTTAAGTTAGACAAGACAACTGGAATGCAAGAGTAACCTACCCAAGGTCAGAGAAACAGAGGAAGAAGTTTAATTCTATTCCACATTCAAAGGCATGCTGTAATAGCTACTCTAAGAACATGGATGGCTTTGCCAGCTTACACAATGCAAGATGTGTCTCTTCATCAAGTATCAAAAGAAGTTAAAGTTTTACAGGGTATGAACTGCCTCAAAGACTATGTTACACAGGCAAAAGCATTATTTCATTTTTACTGTATGCTTAATAGTCTTCTACCTAAAGCTGTATCTTAAGCTAATAGATATATGGTAGGACTTCATGACATAAAAAACATTTCCCCTTTAAGAGCTTCAAGGTGAAGTTTAATAGTAGACCATTTCAGACCAATGTTACAAAATAAAAACATATTTCTCTGAAAATCGGAACATGCAAGATGGAACAGAACCTAATTCACAGAACCTAATTCAAATGAAAATAATTTCAAGAAGAGCATCCTTCTAATGTGCTAATATATTTCTTCAACTTTTCAGATATTTCAATATACATTTAAAATTAATGATGCTATATATTCCTAGAACCTAACTCACTCTGTCCAGCATCAGTAACTTGCTGAGACCCTGAGGGAATGACCTAAGGCATAAATAAGTTGGTGACTGACTGCATGCTGGACAAGACAGACATATTCCAGTCTGATTAGGGCTGAAAAAATCTCCAGAGCTATTACTGGGTGGCACCAGGCATTCAGCACGGAGTCACCTCTTGACCGAGACTGAAGACAAGCTGGCAGTTACTTGCCATTCATATCTGCCAAAAAAAGCTGAAGGGGAATAGCTTAAGAGAAAAATCAGATAAACAGTTGCAAGTCATAAGAGAACAGTCTAATTCTAAACATGAGTAAGCCGATATCCAATTCAGAATTTTATAGAAACCAAACATTCAAAAAAACCACCCAAGTATTGAAGGACAAAGACTAGAAAATAAAAACCCAATATGAAAACTCACACCACAACAGTAGAAGCCACCACCTTCAAGTAATAAAAAGCTTTCATTTCTACACTAATCCTAAAATACCTAAGTGAAGGGAGGCTGGCAATACTACTTCTACAAACCTTCCCTGTTAACATGAGCAAGCCTCACATGCTAACAACAAAGACTTTCAAGTCCTTGTCCTTAAGAACAAAATCAATTCATATTGCTGCCAAAAATTAATTTGAGCTTTAATTTCTATATTAATCCTTTCCAGTCAAGATATTGCTGCCCATGTATCTTCTCCATAGGATCCCATAACAGCAGCATATTAGTACGTCACACTCTGTTATGCATATAGTACAAAAAGCATCCTCATGTTGGTTTTTTTGCATATTATGTTATGCTGACCCACACTAATGAAACTTGCAAAGCCTTAAATATTTACATTTGACATTGCCTTTCAAGTCTAAAGCTACAGCACTGACAAGTTCATGTTTTCATACAAAGATGCTGTACAAATACAGACAGTATTTATGATCTTCATTTCAGGCAATTAGTAAATACACTACGCTCCCCATTAGCAGGAAAGATGTTCGGTAGGCTGCTTCTCCTCCTTGATGGTCTGGGGGAAGGGGAGGCAGGGAAGCTGCTGTTTAGTGAGGTGGGGGCCCATTTTGTTATTTTTAGAAAAATAGTTTTCTTAGAAATCAAAAGCCACTCCTGAGGATGAGGAGCCAATCATCTCACTGGAACAAAAAAGTAGACAATACTTCCTCCTATTCAAATCCAATGATTTTAAGATATTTTCTGGTTAAAGAAAACAATCGATGACTTTCCAGAAAAACGGCTAATTATGTAAAACTAGTCCTCAAGATAATTAGGTTGGTGACCTTTCAAGTCAATGCTGTGTTAACAGTCACCTAGTATGTAAAAGTAAGTTTCTCTATTCATTCTGTATTTTTTACCCAATTTTATATGCTGCATTTTACATGCAGGTGACATACTCTAGGTCACTTTGATAAAGCAGTGATACTCTTCCAAATAGCAGTAGAAATAAAGCCCCAGATGACATTCTTCTGCTTATATTACACTATTTCGCAGGTGTTCAGATCCAGGTCTGTCTCTAGCCCTGATATAATTTTGATAATTCAAGTAACTTTAGATGCTAACATCTTTTTATAGTAAGACTTAGTTCTACACTAAACCCAGGCCCATGAGAGACATTTCCCTCAATGAAAGTGTCTGCCCAACAACTTGGATTTATTTTAAAAGAAAAAAATTCAGCAAGTTATGACAACTCAAGGATTGTCAAAAGCAAACCCACACCCCTGCTGTGATGTATTTTCCATCTCCTTTTATCAAAGGGAGATCAGTTTTTAAAAAAAAAAAAGGTATATTTACTTACATCAATGGAAATGCAAAAAATGGAAGTGTCATAATCAACCTTGCTGTCCATTCATCAGGAAGACACCACAAATATACAATTAAGCAGGTGATAAGGTAAAGGAGCGAAGAGTAGAGAAGCAGCCTTCCAACCCATAGTTTCTGTAGCCTCTGATTTTTTTCTCTAAATTCTTCTAATGTCTGTATTTCCTGTAAATAAACAGGGTTCAACCTTATTAGTGAAATTAGTTGGTGGTTTTACTGAGCTGCCTTTAAGTGCTTGCTAAAATTAGCCCTATCAATTTGATACTTCATTAGAAGAAGTCAAGCAGCTTTTTGATAAATGACAATATTTGCCCAAAGATAGCTTTCGCAGCATAAATACATAACACTATTAAGGTTATGATATGGGCCACTTGCACTATATTAGCAGTAACACATCGCTATTGGGAAGAAATATTACAGATCAGCACTTTTTCCTATTTGTAATGCATTAGTATATTTAGAGCAACTGGAAAACGCTAATATGTTATGAATGGCAGTCTTTACAATCACATAAATCCCTACCAACCATACATCGCATCCCAAAACTTTCATCAGGCACCTGTAAAATTTCAAATGCTTCTAATACTTTTCCACTAACATGGGAAATTGCTGAAGTCTCCATCATTTCACATGTTTTCATTTCAGTATTTTCCTCACATTAAGAGTGAAATCCTGAACATTTGAATTATGATTTTGGCATATTAATAAGTGATTAAGCAACGCCCTGCTATGTTACGATTTTGACTGCACTTCAACTGATAACAGGAGTACTCACACTTTCATTAAAAGGAAAACAAAAAATATCAACAGCATATTTCAAAACAGTTAATTTCCCCATTGAGTACAGACATCTGTCACAAATTCTGGCTAAAAAAAAAAAAAAATCAGAATTGATTACCGAACCATCTCTTCAGTTATTCTGCCCCTGACCCTACTTACAACCACTACAGTTACAATTCTTACACTTAAAACCATACATTGAAGCTTTTCTAATGAGCCTGATGAATAGAACCTTGCATTAGTGACATTTACCATTACATGGGAGTTTAACCATTAATTACAATTAAATTGTGTAATCAAGCCAACTTCACATTCATTCCCATTTCAGGCTCTCCAAATAAATATTTAAACTGTAGTTTCTTACTATCTATTATACACGTGGTTCGGGTTTTTTAAAATGACTAATAGTAAGGGGAAAAAAGGTAGCAGCGCATCTCATCTGAAACTCAGAATCTCTAGTACATTCAACTGGAATAATTATCAAAGTAATTTAAAATTCCATGACAGTATTTTACCTAATGTAAAAGAAAAACATGGCCAGCAAAAAGGATCCATCTTTCGAACCAAAAACCAAACAAAACACCAGAAAGCAAATACATACCTTGTCAATTTTTTCTAATACTTCTACAGTGGAAGGCTTTGCCTGCTTACAAAGGAAAGAACAAAGATGTTAATCTGACTAAAAAAAGTCAGTATTTTGAGGACATTAACAGTTTTCTAACAAGACAACTTATTCATATGCTTCATATGCCTTCTACAACAAAATAACCAGCTTGGTTGATGAGGGGCGAGCAGTGGACATTTTCTAGCTGGATTTCTCCAAGGCTTTTGACACAGTTCTGCACAGCACCCTCCTAGAGAAACTGATGCGTCATGGTCTAGACAAGTGGTGTGTGCGGTGAGTGGGGAACTGGCTGACAGCTGCACCCAGAGGGTGGTGGTAAATAGTTCCTTCTCAAACTGGCAACCTGTCACAAGTGGGGTCCCCCAGGGATCGATACTGGGCCCAACGCTATTTAAGATCTTCATAACTGATCTGGATGATGAGATCAAGCGTACCCTGACAAAGCTTGCTGATGACACCAAACTAAGTGGGGAAGTGGACACTTCAGAAGCACAGCCACCCTGCAGGAAGAGCTGGATAGGCTGGAAGAGTAGGCTAGCAAGAACCTTATGAAGTTCGACAAGGACAAGTGTAAGGTCTTGCAGCTGGGAAAACATAACCCAGGACTGAAGCACAGGCTCGAATATACCTGGCTGGGGAACAGCTCTGTGGAAAGGGACCTGGGGGGTCCTGGTGGACAACAAGCTCAATATGAACGAACAGTATGCTGCAGCGGCTAAGAAAGCCAACAGGATGGTGGGCTGCATCAAAAAGGACGCCACCAGCAGAGACAAAGAAGTCATTATCCCACTCCACTCAGCACTTGTGAGGCCACACCTGGAATACTGTGTTCAATTTTGGTCCCTGCTATACAAAAAAAGATGCAGACAGGCTGGAGAGGGTCCAGAAGGGACACACAGACGATCAAAGGACCGAAGGAAAGGCTGAGAGAACTGGGTTTGTTCAGCTTTGACAAAAGAAGGCTTAGGGGAGACCTTATCACCACATTCCATTATTTAAAGGGTGGCTACAAAGACAATGGAGATCCCCTTTTCACAAGGAGTCACATGGAGAAGATATGGGCTAATGGGTACCAGTTATTCCTGGGGAGATTCCGATTGGAGACAAGAGGAAAACTGTTCACAGTGAGAACAATCAACCATCGGAATAATCTCCCCAGGGAAGTGGTGGAGTCCCCAACATTGGACACTGTTAAGATTCAGCCGACAGGGTGCTGGGCCATCTTGTCTAAGCCATGCTTTTGCCAAGAAAGGTTGGACCAGATGATCTTTGAGGTCCCTTCTACGATAACAGATTAGTGTATTCTCTATTTTACATAAAGGTAAGAATTTTTCCTATTTTAATAGTGGCAAATAGAAAGCACTGTAATGAATCACTGTTTTACAGTTGGTATTACTACTAACTGAAGGCTCCTCTCCTACACCACAAAAGATGAAAACCTATAATGCACATACAGCAATAATGGATGGGTGAGTGGGAAGTAAAACAAGGAGAGAATTGATGAGTGGAGGGAATTGGCAAAACAGAGAAAATATATACAAGGAAGCCCTAATCTGAAAATTTAAGCTTTGTATTATTATTCCTTCCACACAAAGACACATGCTCTAAATAAATTATAAGCAACTGCAAGTAAGTGTTATCATCTCCAGTAAAATTCCCCGTAGGAGCAACCTGGAATCCACCTTTTAAGAATCCTTCCTAATTCCCAAGCAGTATAAAGCCACTATCTTCCCCGACCCTTCAGGCCACAAATTCAAAAACTATAGCCCACACTACCTCCCCATGAAAGCGAGTTTCTTTCTGTTACACAAAAGTGACATTTCACCTAAACTTTTGCCTTCAAAGGAGTTTTGTGTGGGAGGCTCTGAAATCAATTGATAATATGCAAAGGCAAACTCAAACAATTCACTCCTGCCAGGAGAGTAGTCAAAAACCTCATGCCTCTTCCTCATAAACTCAGTACACCATTCATTAATATAAAACCCAGTAAAAACTGTTAAGAAGAAAGAATTGTATAAGTGTAAGTCGCTAGCAAAATATTTGTTAAAACAGATATAGAATGATATTCTGAATGTATCCATTTTGACCTAAAATAGCCACCAATCTTTCAAATCACAAATGCTGCTGTACCTATCCTGATGAAGTACCACAGAACCATTTAGATTTACAGAAAGAGTTAAAACTGTATTTTTATAAGTTAACCAAACCACTGCCAGGCCTGGTACTGCAAAGGAAATAAAGGACAGCCGCACAGTTTCACAGTTTAGGGATTTGGGAATTTTTGGTCATTATGTCTCACTATTGGACTTTTAAGTGGCATATTAATGGGAAAAGGTTATCACTAACATTCAACCACCATTAACAGTCAACCAATAGGCATTAAGAAACATGTCCTGCATTCCCCAATCTTCTAGACTGAAGATTATTATATTGCTACACAATTTTACTTACCCTCCATCTTGAAATTAATCCACCCATCTTCTACTGTGGGCAAATGTTGGCAGAGCTATCAATCTTCTACAAGAATTCACAGCTAGAAGTGAAGCATTAAGCACTTAGGAGCAATCTAACAGCATAGTTCAAGATTATTCCAATATCTAAAGGAACCAAGATATCACATAAAGACATTGCCTAGTTATCTACCTACACGTTATTTTGAAATGCAGTCTTCTGTTTCATAGGCTATTCTTTTAAGTTAGTTGATCAGCCTTGATGTGGCCAAATTTATTTTTACTTTGGAAATATTTAACCAGAGGGAAGTCCTCAAAAATAGAGGCAAAAAATAACTGCTAAAAAAAGCCACCATAGTCCTCCAGCAGAAAAACAATTTTAAAAACTTATTATTAAGCAGGATTATTTAAGAAACTAATTTCCACCTGCCTAACTCTCAATGTTCCTTTTCAGCTGTCACTCCAGTTATCCAGCATTAATATCTTACTATTTACGAGAAAGTTCCTCTACAATAAATCTACTTCCTTCTCAAGCTCTCATCAACAAGAACACATTGGATAGCACTACTGTTATTCCTTTGTACGATCAGTTTTAAGTTCAAATAATCAGTTTCAAAGAGATTTCACTTGCTGTAGGAAAGCACTACATCAGCAGGTGCTCCCTGCACACACCACAGTGCAATCACAGACACATCAAATGGCCCTAAAGCAATTCCAAAGGTGCAAAAGCAGCTCACCCTACATAAACCTTGAACTCGTGAACAGCACTAATTTGATGATCTGGGCCTAGGTTCCTGAAACAAAAACAGAGCAACTTTCCATCAACAGGTAGTTGGAATAAATTGACTTTGAACCTCAGGATGGCAGAATGTCTCTCCAGCCACTTAATTTGCAAGTTTTCCCCCAGCAAATGAAAGAGTGAACAATGTGTAGCAATCCCAACAGTAAAATAATACTCAATCCCAACTAGTGCTCAAATAATTTTAACTCTGGAATGAAACACTTATTAAAACAAAGCACTGATCCAGTTAGGCAGAAATGTGATTATCTTAAGTTACCTTTGGCCAACAGAATTGAAAGATAAACAAACTTAATCTCAACTCAAATTTGTTCCCAAATTGTGTGAGACTGTCAGAACAAATTAATGTAATACAAGATGCACATTGCTCACTAGCACAAACGCTACTGTGGTATGGTAACTTCTTCACCTTCTAAGAAAGCCAAGGACTTCAGAATCCAGAACTATAGGCCCTATGATTTCAAAACCCGATCCTTAAAGACAAGGTAATCCGTATTTGAAATGCCGCCAAAATGCAGCTAGAACTGTTGGACAAATTAGTTCTGCTGCCAAATTACTAACACAAAGGGGGGAGTTACAGAAAAAACACAGTTACCCCTTGGACTCTGGAGTAAATTCTCAAATTAATCACTACTACAGCAATTCACCTCAGGACAACAGCAGCAATATTTTTATTTTTCACCCATATAATATTACTGTTCTCTAACACAGTTTTTGCATGACAACTATTGTAGTAGATCTGAGCAGACACTTTCTTCTCGAACATTTCTATAGAGACAAATAGTATCTTTCTTGCAAAACAATATGAAAGCTACCTCAAATAGCCCATCAAGAAGTTTGTAAACTTAGCACAAGTCTCCCAAAACTATTTTGGTTCCCCAGCATTGCCACTGCTGTCAGGAGAAACAGTAGTTCTCGCTTCCAGACATACAGAGACACAGAGATGCTCACAGGGCCTTTTTGTGTGCTGTTTTCCTTCAGGCCACAGTTTAAGAACCTCTGCAGCAAAAGTGATAGAGGATCTTTTGGGCATAGGTTATCTGTGAGCCATTGGTGACACTGACCTTTGTCAATAACACGTTCACAGTGCCACCTCTACATATGTTTTTCAAAACATCTGGCAAATGCCTGGAAGGGAAACAGGTTTGACAAGTGTCACCGTGTGCATAATTTTACATGAACTGTGATGGTGACAGGCTTTACGTATGCTGCTGGGTAAGTCAGTAATGCCACCAAAACCCTTCCCCAAAGAGGTATTAAGGGATTAGCAACACCAGACTCACATTTACAGTTTAGTCACCAAATCCTTAGTTAGGAGATGAAGAATTTTCTATGGCTCCTATGGAATGCCTTGGATGTTCTTCTTCCTACCTTTCCTTCTCTTCTTTTTGACACGACGACACAAATTGTCTTCAAACACTTCAAACTCTCCTTGCCCCTCCACGTATCTACCACTAATATCCTACTGCTCGTGGCAAGAGTCCTCCTTGCTTCCCACGCTTTAACTATCAAATTATTGCACAGCACTTTTTCCTTCTGAAGGCTGCGTTTCTTTAGCACAGAGCTGTCCTTTCCACTCACTGAGCACTGCTGCAATTGGACTTATTTCCACAAATATTATCACTGATTTAATATACAAATAAGATAGCTGCAACATTTGCCATCCCTAGCCTTAAAACAGACAATAGAGGCATTAAAAACCATTTAATGTAGAAGCTTAAGAAAACACTATTACTTTTTATTTTTTTGAGAGTCGGATAATAAAATTGGAATTTCCTGATAGCATCTCCTCTACCCCAAAAATATGCAATTTAATTAGTAAAAAGCAAAGCAGAAGTGCCACAGCAGAAAAAGTTTCTCTTTTGAAAAAGTGATGAATCATGCACAATTACAGAAGTCAACCACCAACCTATTCATCCAGGTGGCAAAAAGTTCGATGATCTCATTACACTTTTATCAAGTCAGTCTCAAATTTCTTCAAGCATGTTGTTGATGTTTTAAGATGAAAAGATTTTAAAAAAAAAATCAAAGTCTCCAAAATGAATTTTAATAACCGACACGCTGAAATTCAACACTGAATATTGCCAAGTCATATTAAAAGAAAAAAGGAAGTTAGGGACTTGAAATCAAGGCTTTGCATACAGACATATAGACCTTTCTCCTGAAGGCAGGGGAAATGCTCTTTAAATTAGGTATTTTGTAAACTTAGTGACTTCATTTTATGAAAATATTTTATTTACCATCACAAAGAACACAAGTTCTACCTTTCAAAACGAGTCTCCAGTTCTGCTCACTAAGCTCCCAGTCAAAATTCATGTTCTCCCACAATCTACTGACTTCAGAAACTTCCACAGTGACCATAAAAAGTTTCTCCAGCTGTGGACAAGGAGACATGCAAGGCAAAACCCGGAGCATCACCCACCACCTACCGCTGACCTGCCCTAGCGCCCTTCAGCTACAACAGAAGAGCGAATTTTGTCCATTTTAAACTTCATTTTCAGCTGTTTCTGCTTGGAAGCATCCTAGGGAGGTCCTATGCTTTATAAAGCCTTAATTAAAAAGGCAAATTAGCTCCCACAGGGTGACTCGGACGCAAGGAGGGGGTGGGCCAGGCGCTTTTTCTGTTTTTTTTTGAATCCCAGCCTTAGCCTTGTTCTGGAACCTGCGAGCACGGCCGCCAGCGGCCCGGTGAACCAGCCCGAGGGAGGACGGCGGCAGAGGTCAGCTCCGGCTGCCGGTGCCCGCCATCCCGGCCAGCCGGGGCAACACCAGGGCTCCGCCGCCCCTACGGCTCCCGGGCGGGCGGGAAAGGCGCCCGCCGCCCCCTCCCGCCACGCGCTGCCTCCCCCTTCCAGGCTGCGCCCCGGCCCGCCGCCGCCGCCCCGCTCCCCCGCCAGCGGCGGAGGGCGGGAGAACCCGCCGCCCGCCCTGCTCCGCCTCGGCCCTTCCACGCCGCCGGGGGACGCGAGACCCGAGGCTGGTCACAGGCAGTGCCAAGCGCCCCTCTCCCGCGGCCACGGCCGAGCCAGTCCTTACCGCCGAGTCACTCGCGGCCGGCCGCTCCTCCCCGCCACCACGTACCTGCCGCAGGCCCGGCCGCGCATCCTGCCGCCGCCGCCCGCCGAAGGAGGGGCCCGGCTGCCGGGGCGGCGCTCCCATCAGGCACCGCGCGGCCCCCAGCAACCAATCAGCGCCTGGCTGCCGCGGGGCGCGCTGGAACGGGGGAGGGGCCGTGCCGCTGTGGGAAGCTGGGGCCGGCGGTGGCCAGGGGTGGCCAGGGACGCGGCGGGCGCTGGGCGAGCGAGCGCGGCCCCGGCGCGCCCAGGTGGCGGCACGGTACCCCGGGGACCGTGTCCAGCCCGGCCGAGTCGAAGCGGATGTGTGTCGGAGGCCGCCGCCGCTGTCGCACCGCCACGACGGGGCTGGGGAGGCCGAGCCCGAGCCCGTCCTCCTTCGGTTCTGTCTGATACTTATTTACAGGAAAAAGAGTGTTTTAATACAAAAACCGAGGAACACGAGGGTCAGGCTGTCGTGGGAGGGTTTGCAGCAGCTTCCTGGCTGAGGACGATCAGTCGCTGCCGATGAAGCAGGTGCTGACAGAGACTGTGGTGGGTTCACAGGCACTGGCGTCCCCGCAGGGCCACAGGAGAGGACCCCTTACTGTCCCCTTCATTCCAGTAAGCAACCGTTTTTGGAGAGAAGCCGCGCTTTATATTTCTTCAATTTTTTTTTCTTAAAAAAAAATTTCTTCAAAATTTTTTTTATCACCCTCTACAACTACCTGGAAGGAGGTTGTAGAGAGATGGGGGCTGACCTCTTCTCCTTGGTGACAGGTGATAGGACAAGAGGAAATGGGTTCAAGTTATGTCAGGGGAGGTTTAGATTGGCTATTAGGAAACATTTTTTCACTGAAAGGGTTATTAAACATTGGAATAGGCTGCCCAGGGAGGTGGTGGATTCACCATCCCTGGAGGTGTTTAAAAAAAGGGTAGATGGGGTACTTAGGGACATGGTTTAGAAGTGGCTTTTGTCAGGGTAGGTTAATGGTTGGACTTGATGATCTTAAAGGTCCCTTCCAACCTCAGCAATTCTGTGATTCTATAATTTACATTGCCGCAGTAACAGTGCCCTCTCTCCTGGTGCTCTACTTTATCAGTTCTTTTATGTGGTGTCATTTCTTGGCTGACACCTGTCATCGCCTGTCCCATGCTGAGAGGACTGAGGAACAGACAATACTTACTCTGTTTGCACGGTCTTTCTCACAAGGTCTCCAGTGCCCTGCTCAGAAGTTTTGCTACTGCAGCTACACAAGTGGGAGCACGTGCACAGACGTGGAAGTCCTTCAGAGTGGCCTGACATGGAAATTCACTTGCAGAAGCTGTATAGCTTCAGCTAACCCTGCATTGTTGAACTTGTATATAACAACAAATCATAATACAGCCTATATTGGAGGGGTTCCAATTGTGGTGGGTTGACACAGCCTCTTGCTCACTCCCCTCAGCGAGATGGTGGGGAGATTAAGGAGAGTAAAAGTAAAAAATACTTATGGGTTGGGTTAAAAGAGCGTTTAGCAGGTAGGTGAAGGAAAGAAAAAAAGTTCATGCAAGGGAAAAAGCACACCACCTCCCCTCCCACAAGAAGACTGATGCCCAGCCAGCGTCTGAGAAATTGTCTACCCTGGAAGGCACCCCCCCCGCAACCTTCTTATTCTGCTACCCCACTTTTATTGCTGAATATGATGTTATATGGTATGGAACATCCCTTTGGCCAATTCAGATCCCCTGTCCTGGCTGTTTCTCCTCCCAACATCCTGCCCACCCCCTAGGGAGCATAGCATGAAAAAGAGAAAGCCTCGAGACCGTATGAGTACTGTTCAGCAATGGCCAAAACATTGCTGTGTTACCAGTGCTGGTTTAGTCGCAAAATCCGAAACACAGCAACATACAGTCTGCTATGAAGAAAGTGAACTTAATTCCGGCCAGCCTCAGTACGCCAATTTCAAAAGTAATTTAAATCCAAACAGAATAGGCAAGGCCCTTAGGCTAGGGGAGGACGAACAAAATATCCCACCACCTTTTCAGGCAACACAATCAGCTTCAAGCTTTAAATTATTGTCATGGTTTAGGCCGAATTGGCCAATGCTGAGATGACAAATGCTCTCCCCCTCCTCCCGCTCCGAGGAGAGGAGGAGGAGAGATAAAGAGATTTATGAGTTTAGAAGGAACTAAACTACTTCCATGAAAAATTATTAATAAAATAAAAAGGAAATAATGAAATAGGTACAATAAATACAAAACCAGATCAAGCTCCCAGGATGATGTCACCGGCAGGCACTGGGGAAGTCCCAGAATGGACTCAGCAATGGGTGGGAACTGGATTCCAGATCCGGAGTCAGGAACACAGGGATCGGCATCGAAGGCAGACGAACAGACAGAGTCCTCCTCGGAGGCTGGCCATTGAAGAAAGAGGGCTGACCCTCTGATCCCTCAGCTTTTATACTGAGCGTGATGCCGATGGGATGGAATACCCCGTTGGTCAGTTTTGGGTCACTCATCCTGTCCGCTCCTCCCCGCAGGTGGGACCCCTCTACGCTCTCCTGCTTCCGACTCTCCAACGGGGCAAATAACGAAATTAGCTGACCTTGGTTGTCATAGCAATAAGTATAAGCAAGAGCCTCTCTGCATACCAGTCCTTGGTATTAAACATTGGTCTTATTGCTCTGATAACAAACAGTTTCTGCACAATATGGTGTTAATTTCAGGGAGCTACAAGTGGCTTTGCTAAGGAGTAAAATTACTGAACAGATAGTTGGTTCTGTTCTACCCCAAACCAGGGCAGTAGTAGAACTGCTGAGTCTGATCATCTGCCAGGCATTCATTTTTAGTTTTGACACTGGGAAATTAGTCCTTTTATTTTCTGCCAGCGATCAGAGTGAACCTTGCTGCTCTACATTATTAGCTAGTTACTATATCAGCTAAGTAACAACTTTAGCTATGAATCATGGTTTAGACTGGGCTTCGAGTAAGTTCATTCAAAGCAAAATAACGTCGGTCAATGCAGAGCCACTGCCTATACTAGAAATGCTCTAGAAATGCGATTGCAGAGGTCACCTACATCTACAGCTTTATTCTTGTCATTGGGACCTAGACTGTTCCTTCTTTTTCAAGAGGAAAAAGACTCAGTGAGTAAGCCTCTCCTCTGCTTGTGATTGCAAATCCTCGTAGCCATGGCTGTCGCTCTGCTGAGAGGATGTCATCCTTTTTGGTTTCAGATGAAACACAGCTGTAGCCCACTCCTGGTATTTAAATGTACTAATAACTTTTTCCATAGACGAGCACAGTATCTACTTAAAATAAATCCAAATAGTAATGACAACATATTCAAAGGCTTTTTGAAATGCTGCAGCCAGTACTGGCATCTTCAAGAAGCTTCTCCCCTGTCTTTTTCCAGAACTGTCATAAACGTTTCCAAGTCACCACAGAATCCAGCCCCCGATTCGGGGCTGAAGCAGAATTGTGACGGAGATCTCAGACTCTACTTGGGTCCTTGGGCTCTGTTGCAGAACTGATTTTTATGCAGGCCTCCTCCATGAAGTTCTCATCACTGCTGTACAATTATGAGGTTTTCTTTAAAAAGCGTTGTTAGCTACCATTATTGAACTTTACATGCAGATAAGTCTCTCAGCTATGAGAGGTTATGTGACGGCATGCAGCCACCTGTTTGCTTCAAAGCCAAGATCTACCTAAAAGAAGAAATGATGCCCATGTAGCTGGTGAGGATAATAAAACTGAGTATAAAACCGTAACTTTGAATCGGTCAGCTTAAAATTTTCATTCATCTGGTTCAAAACTGCCCCCTACAGAGTACTTAAAAGTCTAAATAAATTCCCTTCAAAATCCTTCATTATCCGTGGGATTTATGTTTAACCTGATTCTACATAACCACTCTAACAGCAGAGTACGTCTCCAGAATTTTCCCCAGCATGGTAGATAGCATTTAGCATTTTCAGTCCCCCTATATGCAGAACACTGAACAATCAGTAATAAACTTCTTTTGAAATGTTTTGGTCTCACACCCTAAGACTTTTTTGCCTTTGAGTTTTCCCTTGGTAACATTAGTAACACTTGTATATGTTAGTGATATGTTAACCTAGTAGTCCAATTTATTTTTCTAAAGAAGTATACGGGTGTATATATCCTTAGGAAAATGCTATCTGGTTAAGAGAAGCTTAGTGTTGCTAATTTGTATTTCCTTGAGGTTTTTAATTTAGGCTTCCAAAGTATATTCATCATCCTCTTAAAGCAGACGCTTTCGAACTTCTCTGGCTAGTGGGGGCATGTAGTTTATCTCGTTTAGTTAATGGGAATTTTAGATGTCGAAACAGAATCATTGTTTACATTGCACATGGAGATGTGATTGCGGCATATGAGGGTTCGTAGATAGCTTTAAGATGACAAACTCCACTACCCATACCACTGTTGACTATGACCTGTGTGTGCCCCCCTCTCACCAGTTTTTTTCAGTGCAGGTAGTCAATGAAAGAGCAGTCTGGGAATCAGGAGCTGCTGTACGCCGCGTTGCTCAGACCAGAGCTGGAGAACTGTGCCCCTGTGAAAGGAGAAGCCGCTGCCCTAGTACTGACGCACCACCCAAGGAATCGCACACGCACCACCCAAGGAATCACACACACACCACCCAAGTCTTTCACTGCTCGGACCAGAGTCCCTTCGCAGTGGGCGACCCCAGTGAGACAACGGGTGCCCCTTTTGACTCCACACACACACTGTTGAACAAAGAAATCCCTGGGCAGTCACACTCTTGCAATCTATACAGCTGCCCCTCATGCGCTTTTACCCTTTCGCATGTCTTTTAGTCCAGTGCTGACTTTTGGTGTGGGGTCTTCTAACCGCTTATTGGGTTCTTTTTTCTGTGGATTCTTTTGGATTCTTTTTCTGTGTCCAGACAGGCAGGCAGGCTGTTGACTGCTCTTATCTTGTTGATTCGCAGTCTCCGCTGATGGCTGTAGCCTCCTTACCTTCTGGTTTTACGTTTCTCGTGCACCTGCGCTCGCTGGCAGAACATGTGAAACTGAAAAGTCCCAGACTTAGGGAAAAACACTACCAAAACATCAGTGTGTTATCGACATTTTTCTCGTACTCAAGACTAAACACAGTACTGTACCAGTTGCTAGGAAAATTACTAAGAAAATTAACTCTGTTACAGCCTAAATCTAGCCATTCATGGTAAGTAAAGCTAGGCAAACAGCATAAATCACACCATATTATAAACCTAACTAATTTATTCTAATTAGAGGTTACTTATTTAAGCTAAACAATTAATTTCTCTCAACAGCCCCCGTTCTCTGTCTCGGGTAGCCGTTCTGTGCTCGTTGCTGTATGCCACAGGGGATTCCTCAAGAGCACAGCTTCACTTCAGGCCACTTGCTCGCACTAAGCCAAAACTGAATCGAGCCAACGGTGGATTGTGTTTCTCGGGACCCAGACTCTGTTTCTTCTGCATTTGGAACACAATGAGTGCACGCTAGCATTTCATGAATGACAAACACATAGTAATTAACACACATTTGTGAATGTCCTGTATAATTCAGCTTTGGTGCAAAAAAGAAAATAGTTAATAATATATTTGATAAAGCAATATAGGAACGTTTTATTTTTTACCAATACAGGAAAATACATGTGTAACTAGTAACTTCCTCATGTGGGCATGTCTGTAGTAAAAGTTACATCAAACCTGCACTTTACTCTTAGCTCACATGACTGATTGGGATGGCTCCAGACTATTTTCTTGTTTTGTTGCAAGTATCAGTTAGGACTGGGACTAGGAAAAGATCTACAGAAAAACTTTCAGATCACAATGGACTGGCAGAGCCCTCGTAGAGAGAACTGGTGAGCTAGAAAGACTTGAGGCCTGAAGCCATGAGGCAGATATAAATCGAAAGCTGCAAGAAAGGCTTAAAAATGGATTAACCAAATAAATGGTCGTTTATTCATGACACTTTTAATTGTTTCAGAGCCTACAACAAAGGTGGTGCTCCCCAGGTGGGATGGCTTCAGTGCTCTGTTTTGGCATGATGTGCTTTAGAAATGCACTCTGCAATGGCATCACTGAGGAAGTGATGTATGTTATAGTATATGCTTCTTTTTATGTTCTGATCCAGTTGTAATATTTGCAGTGTCAGATGTCTGTATTCTCACAGTTGACAGTTCCCTGAGCTTTTTGGTATTTGATCACGTAGAGTATTTCAATGCTACAGCACGTTCGTGAAGTTTTTTGCATCTGAGTCTTCCTGACAAACTATTCCCTCAAAAAGAAATATATAATCCATCAGGTTAAAAGATACCTTTTAACAGTTGCATACAATCATCAGAAAAAGCCAACATCAAGTTTTCCATTCAATAAATTATTCTTGTGATCAAGACCTTTGCTTTTGATTAATAATAATTATTACTGATACTATTATTGCTACTACTTGCTGTTACTTACTGCTGCTATTGCTGTTGCCATCAATATGACTGTCATTGTTGCTGTTACTAATATTATTGCAATATTACTATTACTGTTATTATTATTACAATCATTATTATTACTATTATTATTTATATTATTGTTCTATGTCAAAAATGTAATAATTTAAAATCTTTAAATAAAATTTTTAAAAAATCTTAGTGTCTTAAACCTCTTGGTTGATACCCTATAGTGTGAAGTTTTCCATACTTAAAAGACCCTCAAGTTTAAAGCGCGAATGGCAGTCTCATTTTCATTTGAGTACTGTAAATCTCCTACGGTATGTTTAGGAACGTGGTTAGACTTTGGTTTATTTTTGTGGCACAATGAATCAGGAAAGTGATTTCTCATACAGCACTGAAATGCATGTGTTTATTCCGTCATTAAGATCTCATGAACAAACAGAAGAAGCCTAGTGTGAAATCGTCCCATGAGAAGCAGAAAGACGGTTTTGCCTCTATTTCAGATAAGTTATGCTTCAAATCATGGATGAAGTTTTAGAAGCAGTTATTATACACATATAAGTACATTCCCTTCCCTGATGGGCATGACTTCAGGCTTCTGACTCTTTAATGGTTATAATGAGTAATATATGTTTATAGTTAGAAAAATGACTGTATAAACAATAACTCAATGTTCTGTAAAAAACCATACTACATCAATTTTCCCTAGTCTCCAAATGAAAGCATGATTATTCTCACTGAAAGTACTTGAGCTGTACTAATACCTAAACCGGCTATATTATTTTTGCTTCCTGGAGCAGTTTGCTCTTTAAACAAATTAGGGTTCTGATTCAACAGGATACCTTCTTCTTAATAAACACATAAGTACATCCTTAAGTTTTATTAACATCTATTTCCTTGAAGCTAAATAAAATAAAGAATGCTTTCCAATAGCCTTTTTAATATGGTTGTGCCTACTGGGCAAAGTGGAAACTAACCCAAGAAAACGAGGGCCAAATTATGAACTAATTTGAATGAAACTCCTGTTGACCTTAAGAGGAGTTCTAATTGATTCAGATTAATGGAATTTGGAATCAAGTAAATGTGATTCAAGCGGCGAATGAGAAAGTCCTGTTCTTCCTGCTGTGTGTGTGTACTGAGCAGAGAGAAGCACGGGGACGGTGTCCCGGTTCTATTCAACCTGACTGCATTTTAGTGCTTTCTTATTAGTCAAGCTAAAGGAGACAGGCAATGAGAAGGAAAGTTCTAATTAGTACATATATTTTGCTTTTGATAACTGTTCAAAACGGTAGATAGAACATTACCTACATTAAATGCATTTCGTACACACTCCTGATTGTTACAAGAGCCTACTTTAATGAAGTATTAAATTTACATATAAAATTGTTTTCAGCAAAGTACCGAGAACCGGATCTGCTAATAAGCTTTGTTCTGGTTGGAAACCAAACGGAACCACGAAGTCCCAGAATGCCAGGAAGAGGACAATAAATATTTCTGGCACGGTTTCAAAGGTGCATAATGCCAGACATAGACATGTAAAAATAATGGCAAGCTCTACAAAGATTATAAAAGAAATAAAATCACAGTTCGTAATTCATATAATCATGTTAAATAGCAGGCTTATAAACCAATTCATATAATAAAGTCCACATGTAAAAGTATCTGTGATTTCATTCAGTTAAAGATGACAAATATTAGAGTTCCCCTTGAAAGCAAATATATATCTTGCAAGCTGAAGGACAATGAACAGTTGCTTCATGTTCAAGTTTAACAGTATAACTTCTGTTAGTCTTTTCGCATAAGTGATTTTCAAATAACTTTTCAATAATGTGAATTTTGAAAGCATTCAGAATTTCAAAACGTACTTCAGCTACCAAGTAGCCTTCACTACAACTATTACTGCTTCAAGTTTAGATAATTTAAGGTACAAATTTATAGTCCCTTCACATGCAAAACTCCCAGGCAATGTGATTTTCTCATAGTATGTCATACTAATAAATGTCTGAAACAGAGCTTGAATTAATTATATTAGAAGGATGTAAAAAAATATTCCTTTTCTTAAAATAAAGCTATTTCATTAAATAAATATAGAAGATGGACAAAAAGCAGACCTTCTACTGTCATCACTCCGATGACTTGAAATGATAGGTTTTAAAGTCATTCCAAGCCTGCTTTGGCTACATAGGGGGGCTTAGATAAAATTAATGCGTCTTGACTTTTAAAAACACATTTGCAAACTGGCATTTTGGAGCAATGAGTTGGGTTTCTATTGCACATTTTTGGGGTGCTTTACACATTCCAGTCACAAACGGACCCATAATCAACCAATGGACACACAGTCAACCAGTGAAAAGTAATGATAAAGCTGTAATAAGTCAAAGGTAAAGTGCAGATGAGATGTAGGGGAAGAGAAAAATCTGAAATAAAACTTCAGTTCTTTAGGCAAAATAAACCAGAATAAAATGCATTAGAAAAGGCTTATTTTCCAGCACAAGCAAGACATCAAATTGAGTCCTGTTGAGAATAAAGGAGGTTACCAGGAAATAGAAATAGCACGTATTGAAGTCCAGGAGTTTTGCTTTAGGGCAAAATATATATTTTTGTTAGGTCTGGGTTATTTTATTAACTAATATACATTTATCAATACTACATCAGTTCTTTCATGCCAGAAAAGCAGAAAAAACTACTATGATACATTTTATGCTTGTTGGTGACTTTAGTTCTTTATGAAGAATAGTTATTTTACACATTCATTTCATTATCTTCACTTTAAGACAGATAGATGCTAATCCCAAACATCTTAACCTAATATACAATGAAAACTTACTCATTTTGCTAGCTGCCTGTCTTCACAATTTGTTCTTCAAAACATCACAAGCTCTTTGCATTTTCACTGAAGATCTGACAGGGAGAAGATCAGTGAAAAATAACAAGATTTGGCCCATTGCTCATAAAACAGTATTGTCTTAACGATGGTCCATCTGCATTTTGTTTCTTTCTCTATATTTAAGATATGAACAGTCTGTTTTTTGCTTGAATGACCCAAGGCTGACAAATTGGGTCCTGGGATTTCTGGTGCTACTATCCGTCTCCTATTCTGTAATGTACTAAATTATGCCTATCTGATATACGTATTAACAAATCATAAGATATCCTATTTGGCTTGTTTGCTTACTCTTTGCTTTACCAAGAAAACTTTCAGAAAGGTTTTGTGGTTTCAGGTGAGATACTGCAAAGGATCTGATTTTCAGAAAGAACTAATTGTCTAACCTTTGAAATCAAGTCTTTTTAAAATGTCTTGAGCTTTTTAAAATGCCAAGAGCAGAGGAATCCATCCATACTCATTAGCTATTTTTTTAATCTTGACCTATGCGTTTTCCTATTTTTTCAGAAAATAACTTCTGATGGACGCAAATTATTTTCCCTTTTTGTTGTAATATAACTAAAAATTAACAGTAAAATAAATCATTACATTATTGCTGAGAGAAGTGCAGGCACCACACATATTTCTAACAATCTATAAATGCATTCCTACAAACTTGTTTATTGGATAAGTCTGGCCATAAATTGGCCAGGATACAGAACTTTATATGAAAAGAGCAGAACATTGAACAAAAACATTATAAGTCCACAGTATTATATTTAAAGTAAAGTAACCACAAGCTCCTAAACATGTATCCCAAAACTCACAATCTTTATAATGAAAGGAAAAGACCACATCATATAACTGTCTTAGCCAGTCAATTCGGCATTTAACTTGTTTATTTTTCAGTTAAACAAAATCCAAATATCTCTGGGGAAGACAATGCTAATAACAAACATAACCACATAAGCTTTGTATATGAAATTCAATTTTAGCTTTAGTAGGGCCTGTCAAATTGGAAATTGTAGTAAAAAGCCAATAAACCTTAATCAAATTCTATCACACAGAGAGATTGGGCATTTTGTTTTTACCCAGTTTGCTCCAGAATTTCTGGTCTGATCCTGAGTCCTTAAATACTTGCGTATTCCTTTGATATCATTCTTCGCTTTGCAAGTAATTTACTGTACTTTTTAATAAGCAAATTCCATCTTAATAAAAGAAATCCTGCTTAATGAGCACGTTTAAGAAAAACTAAGAATATCTGCCTTTTGTTTTTCTGGTGATGTTAAGAATTTTCTTGAGTATATGATTCCCTACTGGTAGCATTGCTGTTGATTTCCCTAAGAGCAGGAGCAGCCTGCTCGTAGAACAGCCACCTGCGGTCTGCTTGTTTTAAAGCTCTCCTGAAAACACTTTTTTAGGACTGCTGTCGAAAGTATGTGCATTGACATCTATTTGCTAAATTAATTTGTGTATATCTAAAGTAATTCTTTGCTTCTTCACGCTGTGCTTAATTGGTTTCATTCCGCTTGTGTCATCTTTTGTTCTTTAACACGTGCTTTCCTTAATTTAGAATGTACATCTTCACCATTCTTTGAGTGTTGCACGAAATTAGACCCTAATCCTTCATCAGAGTCCACGTGGGATATTTTAGCTGCATGCTTCCACAAAGCTTTATTAGGGATCTGCACAGTTGTAGTGGTCCACACGTAATGCAGGTCTGAGACCCGTTTCCCTCTGATATGTCTGTGGCACAAATCTCCTTCATTACTTGGCAATTTTGATCTATTCTTTCTACTCTTGCCCTTAACAATTTTTGCAGACTAGCAGAGTTGCAAGACAGTGATTGGATTGGTTTTGTTTTCTTTATCATTGCTGCTCTATTATCGGAGCTGTGCATCGGCCCAGGAGATTGTTCTGTTCATCTGATTTTATAACACCCACACCTTCAAGCGTCAGCTTGTGTTGGGTGCCATCGTGAAGAAATCCCGCAGATTCTACTTTTGAGGATGAGGGGACTACATAAAGCATCAAGGGGAGGCAGTTAGAACTGAAAAAGTTAAGCATGTCAAAAATGGTAAACTCATCTGCTGTAAAGTCTTTCTTGGTAATTCAAATGTTTCCTTGCCATCTCATTGCTTTACTAAAGGGCTTCTCAGTTATTACTTAAATCACATTACATACATTTTCACATTTTCAGCTAAATTCTGTCTGCAGGTGAACACAACCAGCTTTTTGGCTTCAGCAGAGTTTTGCATGAGGCCGCCTACACGCCCTGTGCTAGAGGACAAAGCTTCTGTTGACTGAAATAATGGGAAAAGCCTTCATAAGATTCCAAAAAGATCATAAAGGCAAGAGCTAGCAGCACCCTCATTCTTTACCCCAGATCTCGAACAAGAGAAAGGGCACTTCAGTGGTGCTCGCAATTGTGACAGCACTCATGACACACATATGAAATATTGCCATTTGCAAAAGTGTCTGCGTCTCAACCACTTGCAGATCCAAGAACCAACAGTTCCTTCAGCTCACTTTGCTTCTCCCAGAAAGCCATTTCACCTGACCGTGAAAGCAGGCAGCAGAATGGGAGGAACAGAGGTGGGAACCCCTCCATCCACAGCTTCAAAACCACGCTGGTGCCATCAGACCCATGACACTAATCACCCACTTTGAGCTGGACTCACCCTGTTACGATCAAACACTACGTGGGAGACATTCGTCCCCTGCACACAGTCAAAACCACCGATCTCCGCTTCAGAAGCAGGCGAGTTGTGAGGACTTGATATCTGGTTCATTATATTTTTAAAATCTTTGTCTCTGAAATGAGGAGTCGATGTTGCACCCAGCTGCATGCAATTAGGCGCAGCAGCTCAGCATAATAGGGTGAGGAACTTTTAATGGGTGTTTATAGGTTGAAAGCATCAACCTCTCTTTTAAATGAAAGAAGCAGTAGAAGAAATAGTAAGCACTAAAAGATAATTCAGAGTGCCTTTAGAAGACAAAGATTCGTTATCCTTGAAGCTTCAAAGTGCTAGGACTTCAGAAGACCTCTGTGTTCCAGTATCACTGAGAAGGAGAGTGGGAAACTACTTTTTAAAATCTTACGCTGAGAAAAAAAAAGTTGCATTAGCATTTTTTAGCTGCTTGGAAGGCTAAAAACATTCCAGCAAAAGGGTCTAGATTGAGGTATGTGAGGCAAAAACAAATATTTCTCCATAAAATGGCTACACTAGCATAAAGAGAAATACTTAGTGGGCTTAAGGTGGGAATTTAGGGAATAGTATTTTTGCTTTTTTTAACAGGAAATACTGTTTAGGCTTTTTATATAGGGGGTTCTGCATTTGTGAAGGGATAATTTGCTCTAAAATATGTGGGCAACCAGCCTAAATTCTCTAATTGAGTAGTTTGCTTATAACCCCAGGCCATTAGGTGAATGTAAACTATTACAGGCTTAGTAAGAAAATAGTCCCATTAGGATTTTTGTATTTGTATGTGGTTGCGGGTTAGTGTGACTGTTTCCAAAATGATAGATTAATGAAAAGGTCTTTTTTTCTGAGTTTGCAAATACCTGCTTTGAAATACCTAAACTCAAATTAAGCTGAAGAGTTCTTTTTTCTATCAAAAAATACCAGATCAAGGCTTAACTATTAGTTCCAGTGTGAGTTATCTAGGATAAATCACAGGTATGTTTGCAATCTTTACAAAATAAATATTCCTACAGAAATACCTAATTCAGATTTTGCTCCATATTTCATGAACTCTCCTTAATTTTAAGTGCCAGCTATTAGCGCAATAAAAAAATCTCCCCTGTTCTCTGAGGAAACCATGGTCTTTCTGGAAGTGTGAGTTTTTAGCCTTCACGCTTCGTACACGTACTGCAATTGCTAATGTTAAGATGTCACACAGGCCGCTTGTAGACTCATATTTCTATGAGGAAGGAGACAACTTTATGTGCAGCTTCTTTTATAGTGCTAGTATTCAATCTTGTACTTTTCACTACATAATACATCTCTCAGTTGAATAGTCTATTGCTTTTCCTGTTCCCAGGCAAACTTTAGCCCATCACATTTTATTTTTCATGGCCACTGTATGTACATAATATGGCAAGATATTAAGAAGAGGAAACATAGCTTTAATTAAAATAATAGGAATAAATGGCCTACATATAAACACATTAAGAAGTCAGCCCTCAACTTACTGACAACTTCCAGCACCCAGCCTCCTTCCCACAAAACCTGAGAACCAAGAGTTATGAGAAACTGAGGTCTATGAAATAAGAAAAGTCCTGTAATAGCTTTGGTACAGAAGAAGGGAAAGAAAAAGTACTCGTGTCAATGGTGCCTAAAGTCCAAGGGAAAAATGTGACCACAGAGGCAGGCAGTTATTCAGATGAAGTGAAGGAGGGGTGCAAGTGCAGCTCAGCATTCCTTGGACCCTGGAAAATATTCAGCTAGCAAAAGAAATGCCAGATATGAAGCGTTTTCGTGTAAAATGTCAAATTTATCAATATAATAGGGACTGGAAGGATTAAAGGAGACAAGCAGAGATCAGAACATTTTGCATCCAGTCCAAGTAAAACTGAAGCAAAACGTTGGAAAAGAAAGCTACACACTGGAAAAAAAAGGTGGTATGGCAACATACAAATTATCTGGTTGCTCAGGGGATTAGAGGGAATAACGTCAAGAGCAGCTTCCTATAGAATTAAGAAACTATGTAAAGGGGATTTATTAAAAATGGAATGGTCACATGGCTTGTTCTGCTTCTCTTACAATGTCAAAAGATTGTAAGTTGTTGATGTTTTCCCATTATATCAGCAATATAAGGGATTTTGTTCACTAAGCAAAAGAGTGATAAATAGGAGATCCCTATTTTGAGGATTTAACAAATTGAAAAGCACTGCAAATCCATTAAAATAAAGCACAAATAAGAAAAACGTGAACACAGAATAAGCACAGAAATGCAGTCAGGAGGGAGCACTATGTGCGTTAGTAGGTTGTTCTGGCTATACCTAGAAGATCTGATGTACATGTAAAGGAAAGCCAGCAAAAGTTAAAAATGAAACATTATAGTCTGAATAGTTTATCAGGACAACCATTCAAGAGAAAACATGAAGATCTCAGATTATTTTTTTTTAATAAAACTTAGTCTTGGCATCGCAAACAAACCTACTTCAAACTTTCCTTCTTTCACACAGAGTCCTCCATAGGCATTCCCAAGCCCTCATTCTTCTGTCCCATACTGTCTGCACAGAGGTTGGGAACTTGCAAATTCAAGAGAAATATTGTCCCAGGTCTCAGTCCCATGGCCTGGATCCAGATGATTCACAATTACAGCTAGAGATAATTGCAAGGGAAGAGGAGAGTATTTTCAAACACCCTCTTTAAAATGTATAGGTGCAGTGCAGCGAGCACGTCTGCCGTGGGGCAATGGAGCATGTTCACTGCAGATGGGATCTTTAGAGAATGTATCTACTAAGCCCTTACATATTGCCACTCAGGATGTATGAAATAATAGGCTTATTTATTAGTCAAATTGGAAAAAAACCACATCCCTAATTTAAGGACAACCCCTCTGCTACTTTTGTTTGTCCAACAAGAAGCTTTAAGATTGCGTTTTTATTTTTCAAATAACATAACATAACTTAACAACATATTTGTCGTTAATGTATTAGCTTAACTTCTGTGTTGAAATTTTCAAACATTGGTCAAAGGCAGATACACAAGTATTTGGTGTGAACAGTGCAAGTCTGAATATCAGGGACAATGGACAATGAGGTCTTCTAGGAGGTGTTGGAAACCTTAGCTGTACAGGCTACTATTTGCAGTACTTAAAATGAAGATTAAAACTCCTATGCAGACAGTTTGATGGCTGTAACTGTGCAAATTCAGGTGTTTTCCTGGAGTCATGAATTAATTTTCAGTTGTTCATTTGTGTTTCCTCTTCTGCCGTCAGGTTCCCGGCAAGCTTAACCTTCAGCACCGTTTTAGGCTCCAGCTTTTGCTGTAGACCAATAGAACTGGTGCTGTGGGCTGTCTCTCCAGAGGAAATCAGAAACCAGCCCTGAATATGGAATATAAACTGAACATTGAACCCTGAGCATAAAAACAAATGAAAGTTTTACTAACTTCATCAAACACTCTTGAATTTCCTGCTCTACAAAGAGACTGTGCTGGTAAAGGTTCCTTGCAAGAAGGGTGGCACTCCGAGGAGTCTGAGATCCTCCTTAAGAGCACTCACACTCTTCCCAGAAGAAAAAGCAGACTATGAATACTCAGCATTTTGCCTGTGATGGTACTACTGAATTCCCCAGCCTCTGGCTCTTCCCACCCATCCAACCAACCAAGAAAAACAAGCTCTACAATGATAGAGAAATGTCTCCATTTTCATGCCTGTGACGCAAATCTTACTCAGTTTCACTGCCATCACCTTCCCTATTCCCCACTTTGCCATACACATTTGCAGTACATATTGTAAAATACCTGCAGTCAGTGTACGTGTGAGATATCATTTTCTAAGTGACATTAATTGCTCAAGAAGTCCAAATCAAATAATCAATCAGCCTCAGAAAGTAAATGTTTTGAAGCAAAATATAATAGAGGCACCGGAGACTAAATTTTGTCAAGAAAATAAATAGGTATTTATTACCTTCAGAAGTTTTATGAAGGAACTCCAGGTGCTGAATGCTTCTTAAAATCAAACCACTTCTCACTGTGAAAAGATGGAGTTAGTTGTCTTCGATCAAAATTGTTCTAATTTGCCCCATAGAATTTCTCAGTCAAGACATTGCTCAGGACAAACGAAAACCAAAATAAGTGTCAGCTGCTAATAATTTTTCAGTCTAAGAAAAATTTGGCAAAGCAATGACACGGAAGGGATGAAGATTCACGAACAAATGACTTTTTAACGAGTCCCCCATTCTGTTTGTATGTAATTCCATATTATTTTTCCCCTGTTCAGCTTTTCCATAACCTCACTGAGGATGAGCTTCCTCTCTTGTGCCCGTGGAGGAGCCCCTGGAGCAAAGCTGGTTAATACAGCCTTTTGGCAACGGTGAACTGCTGTTTTAGATGTCTCTCATCTGCCGCTGTCCATCTGCAATCATGTTCCACTCTTCTTAGACCTTTTGACTTTAAATCTTAATGTCATTGTAGCTTTAAACAGTTCTTTGGGATTATGTTTAGAGACCGATGAATTCACAAGAGACTCGATTTTAAAGTCTTTTTTTAGATTTTAAAGATTTTAAAGCTGGACATAAACCTTACCTACTATCCAGTCGTATCATGGATACAGGAACTGTATCTAGCTTAAACCCAGGGAAGAAAGCCCCAGGATCAAAGCCAGACTTTGTAGACATATTTAATTATGTATTACTGGTAAAGCAATAAAACCTTACAATATGGGCTCTATTCACAAAAAGGACATTGTTTTGTCATGTTCTTCTTGTAAATTCCTTATGCATGACTCAAAGTGTCATTTTACATGAGATTCATAAAGACAAATGTCAGTTCTACATGGGTGTACCAATGTGTTACAGAGTTTAATCAAAAGCAAATGTGTATGTTGAAATCATATGTGTCATTAAGAGCATTTTTGCCCATAAATTGGAACTCCTATTATGGTCAACAGACTGAGCTCCTATCCAATAAAGCTGCACTAGGCCTTCTGCATTTCCTGAAAAAATGTACCAAATCATTTTGAAGTGCAGTTATTAAACACAGTGTTCTCTAAGGGAACTATTAGCTCAGGGAAATACTTTGGGAAGAGCCTCCATATTTTGCATTTGTACTTCCATTTCCAGTACTGTCAGAGAAAAAGTCTCGAACAACGCGTGTCACTGGAGAGTGTTCAGGTTTAGTCTTTATAAGAAAAAGAACGTTCAAGTAGCTGGTGGGTCAGAAACTTCTGCTGAAAGAATTAGGAGGTATATTATCGGGGAAAGAGTTGAAGGCCAGCAAACTGAGGGTAGGTAGGTGTTGAGGTGCTGTGAAGAACACTGACAACACACTGAATAGTATTTTTTGTAGCTATCATAGCGAGGCATCAACGCATCACAACTGTGTTGGAAAACATAATAGAAAGCTGGCTTTTAAGTACTATCTTATGGCAGTAGTAAATGCAAATAAACCAGAATCTTTAAAAATATGAATTGCAGTAGCAGTAATGGTCAAAGATGAACTTACAGGAAATAGAGATGCTGCAATAATTCTTCATGTGGCATATTTAATCTCCCAGCCTATTGTGCCTTATGACCATACACCACCTAATTTCAGTTAGCAAATAAATTCCCATAAACCAGAATTTACTGTTAAAGGGATAAGAGGGCATAAATAATAATCAGGTGAAGATTACCAGGAAGAAATCAGCACCTGAAAGACAAAAGGACCCAAGGCTTGTCTAGATTTTTAATGGGTAGTTAGAAAATCTAAGAATATCACACCGACAGCCAGGAAGAAAACTGATAACACGTTCAGAAAGCAAAGGCAAGCACACATCGCTGCTGTTTTGTAAAATACTCTTCCAAACATGCATGCCATATGTATCACTGGCACATGTTGACTCTGCAGATGAAACCAGGAGAAGTTCATCTGCCATGGAAGAGATACTCAGGAAAAATCAACTACTTTTAAATGTTATTAATACTAATGAACTGCATTTGATTCTTGGAAAGCAAAAAAGCGTTCAAAGCTAGATTCTTAATTCTGATACACATCTTGGCTGGTTCCACTATAAAGCCTTTTATTGCAAAACTGAGTGAAAGTCAGACTCTTGGTTTTCACTTGCTATTTCTGTTCATCTGTCTTGTGATTGCTCAGGGGAATTTGAAATTGAAATTTTCTTCCCCAACAGCTTTTCCACACACAGGCATGTTCTGTTGGAGTGAAATATTTGTCCCACAGGAAAATACCATAAGGCTCAGGCTCCCTTAATGCACCACCANGCCATCTCCTTCTTCTCCCACCACGTGCATTTCCCTAGAATTGTGGGGTGGCTGACAGGAACTGTGAGGAGGGGCAAATATTTTAATCAGGGACAGTGATCTTCTTCCACCCATGCAGAGAAAGATCCAGGGTCAGAAGGCTTTTCTTCATTCATGGAGCTGAAGATGTGACCTTGGTCAATGAAAGTAAATCCTTACTGACAATGCCTGCATTTACCCGCTAAGGTCTGTTCCTTCCTTTGCGTGCAGCTGTTACCAGCAGTGAGTTTTCTTTTACAACTTTGGTTCTCAACACTGGATAACCTGGAGTTTGGGCTTTCTGCTGACCAAAGCCAGAGAGAAGCCAGGACATGGTGCTGCAAAGGTGCAAGGCAGCATCCAGGGAGAGCTTGCTCTGGGGCCCAGCTGCGTGAGGCTCTACATGGCCCAGAAGATTGGAGAGGTCTGCAAAATCCATCTGCCCTGACTTAAAACCCTTTACATATGTAGGATAGTTTTGATGCGACTGGGAGTTGTTCCCACTCAAAGTATAAAGAGCCCATTCTGAAGGAAAAGTTATCACTTGTTTTAGCTGCCACTGGCACCAGCTCTGATTTGTTGACCGTTTCTTTGTAGTGTAGGGATAGATATTCTTGTATCTGCACAGAGCGGTGTTTTCTTTACCTTTTTGTTTAGAAAAAAATTGCATGCAAATCACATTAGGGATTCTTTTTATTCTTTTTCTTTTCTTTTTCCCTCTAACCTGAGTTAGAATTCAGTTCAGGTATATGTAAATTATCCCACAGAAAACTAAATATAGCAACAACCGAGAGAGATTAGATGAGATTGTGTGATGTTTTTGTGAGTTGCAATTAGACAGCCAGCAGCTTCACTTGTAAATACCAGACTTTAAAGGATAAAAGGCCAGTGAATGCTTCCTTCAGCAAAGTGCCTTGGGAAAAAAAATACACTTTGTTTGCTCGAAAATAATTTCAGATCGCTCATTCCAATTTCACCGTATTTTTTTACCAGTGTATGAATGCAGATTTTTAGGAAATGCTAAGAGGTTTGAGGTGTTTTGGTTTTTTTCCCATGAGTTAGAATGAATTATCAAAATATTAGGATTCTTCTTGGAGGAAAATTTCCTCTGTTAGCAAGGGACTGGCCTAGGACTGTGCCTTGCTTAGCTGTATTTTGATGCTTTGACCTGTGCTTATCCCTTGAGCTAGCGTTCTGCAAAGGCCTATATGTAACTGAGATTCCTATTGGCCTCATCAGGCTTTAGCTCAGGTCCTTGGCGCCAGCTCTGTCATCACTGACTTCTCCTGATACAACACCGCAGAGATCGATCGAGGGTCCCGGGTCGTTCAGTCACTCGCTACAGAGAGAGCTTACAGCAGAGGGGGAAAGGGCTCCCAAACAAATGAGATAAATGAAATTAATAAATACTAATACTCAGTTATATAGGGAGAAATAAAATTAATAAATGTTCGTAATCGTAGTTTCAAATTCATTGTATTCAAATGTCCATAGTTTCAAATTCATAGTATTCAAAAAAACATAGTATTCAAATGTTCATCATTTTGCCTTGCTACATTTTCTTGTTTTCTAGTTAGTTAAGGGAAAGAGATCATGTCACAAACAAATGAAACCTCCAACAAGATTTCGCCCAAAATGTTGAACATTTTCTTCGCAGCGCACACACCTCGTCCCCTACTGTTTTTCTGCTAGGATTATTTGGCAGAAAACAGGTTTAAGATGTTTAATGGGAGAAAGTACAGCCCCCTTGGGATTCAAAAGTTGTTTCTGGCTTTGCTGTTGGCTAGTCACCCAGGGCATGTCGCTGTTTTTCCATTTTTCAGATAAGGATAATACAACATCTATTTTACAGCATTACTGTGAGAATTTCCAGTTTTTCAGAATTAGTTTTGCATCATTGGCTGGAGGTTTGTATAAAAGAGGAAGAGATTATGATTAAAAAAAAAAAATCTGCCTTTTCTGCTTATTTCACTGAAATTAGTCCATTTAGAGGGCTCAGAAATGTGATACCATAATTAAAAAGTAACATATAATCCATTTCATAATTTAAACTTGTCATAAGAGGAATGGGAAGAAATACAGACATCATGTTTTTGTACAAATATTTTGATAATAAATACAATAAAAGGAAAAAATTACTCCTGAACTACATTATATACATGGAGAATTATTTGCATATGTGAGGAAGAGCTACAGACTTTTTGAAAAGCAAAAGGAAGGATGATTCTCAGACCTAGCTTCACAGGATAACCGAGTTCTTAATTTCCATGTAATGTTTTGTATATTCTTTAAGAATTCTACTTAGATTTGATTTTCCGGTTCTGCGTGGTTGTTCTTTGATGCTGTAGGTGCGTTATACGAAGCACAATGTGTCTTCAAAATGGTGAATACTCTGAATTACTTTTCTGACAGAAGCAGTTATCCCGCCAAAAGCTAGAATTGTTCAAAACCTCACAGACAGCCCAGGCAGTCTTTTAGCAACACAACATGGTGCTTTGCTTTTCAACTGGGCAGTCGTGAGCTCACGTCAGGGCATCTCAGGCACCTGATGGTTCCATACTAGGAAAAGGTCTTCAGGGACTACCGATGGAAATGGGGGGTTTGATGCAGAAATCCTGAGAATTACTAGTTCAATATTAAGATAAAAGCATTAGAATCACTGAATGGTTTGGGTTGGAAGGGACCTTAAAGATCATCTAATTCCAACCCCCCTGCCCTGGGCAGGGACACCTCCCACTAGACCAGGCTGCTCAAAGCCCCATCCAGTCTGGCCTTGAACACCTCCAGGGATGGGGCATCCACAGCTTCCCTGGGCAGCCTGTTCCAGTGCCTCAGCACCCTCAGGGTAAAGAATTTCTTCCTAAGAATTCTAACCAGCAAAATTTAAAATATCAGTCTGTATCCTTCAAGTTATTAAAGACTGTGCCAGGGTGAAGCGTGGAGACCTGTGGTCTTGCTTCAGCCGGCAAGGCAGTTTGATTTGGCCTCCAGAATTAACAGCTGGTGAAAAAGCCAGTCTGCCTTTGGGGGGGAGTGGGCAGAGACAAAAATGGTTACATGGTCCCTTTCAGTACAGTATTGCTGTCTCCTTCCCCAGATTCTCATTTAAATAACAGAGGCTGCAGAAAATGTGTAAATTGGTCACCCTTTTAATGATGAGTCATATTTTAGTATCAATTTTAGGAAATGCAAATGCTAGTCAGAATGTTGGATTATCATTAGGACTTAATTTGACCTTTTTAACAGAGATGAAATCATGAAATGACAGCAAGACATGCGCATGCAATAGCGGAGGGACTAGAGTTATCCTATCAAACAGTAAGAAAACAGTCATGTCCTTGTGACAATATGAAGTCGGACGCGGAAACAGGGTCAGTCTAAGATTTATATAATAAGAGAAAGACAAACCTAAACAATAAAATTCCAGACAGGCCATGCAATACCGAGGTCAAGATAAATGCAAAATAGTTTCATTTTCATAAAAGGTCCTGTACTCCTAGACATATAAAATATTACTTATTAAGACATCTTTCCACAAAAGAAAAAAAAATAAAAATTGCAAATGAAGGTTCTTGCAGCAACCATAAACCAGATCATTTTGCACCGTCTGCTAGCCTGGAGCCAAATGCATGTTTGACACTCCTCAATGAGGATAGAGTACTATTTCAATCCACAAAATACCTTTCATTAACCCATTTTTCTATTGTACCTGGTGTACCTACATCTAAGGCTACAAAGAACATCTTGTTGGGAAACGATGCATTTGTAACGTCACAGAGCGCCCGCGTGCCATCCCCCAAGCAGGCTGCGCCTTTTTGTAAAGCCTTATCACATCAAGCACTGTCAGCTTCGTGCTGCTCTCTTCAACACCGCTGCCTTCAGAACCAGCTCTGATTGAACCGGTGTCTTCTGCTCGCCCCAGGACTGAGGACGCGCCGACTGGAAACCTGGAGAACGCAATGTTTGCGAGAGAGACCAAGGTATGCAGCACCAGCAAGAAACACCGGAGTTTTATCATTTGGTTATAATGGCTTCCCTGCATCTCTCTCCTGGGCGTCGTTAATTTCTTTCATTTACTGTACAGGTAATTCCATGAACTCTCAGCTGGGGTACTCAGTATCACCCAAACAGTGAATGGGAGAAGTTTATAACACACAAAAGAAATGGGCAGGGGAGCAGTTATAAATGTATACTAGCAGTGTGAGAACCTGGTGGAAGAAACTGTAAACTCATTTCCAACCTGCTTTAACATTGGTTTAACAGTCAGAAGAAAAAAAGTTTTATTATTTAAGCAAAGTTTAATACAAAGTTTATATTAAAGCTCTGTTTAAATAATAAAACCTTTTCTTCTGATCATTAAAGCTATACAAAAGACGACTGAGAAATGTTTTCATGCTCTTACGCTGGCCTCCCACCTGCTAGTGTCACAGGTGACTTTACTTTCCAGCAAGATGGCAACTATTAGCACTCAGCTGAAAAGTAACGACTGTAACGAAAAGTGCGTGCTGGAATCCCACAACACGCAACAGTTTCTACCACTGACAAAATACTTATTTTCCCATTAGTTATTTAAACATTGGTTTATCTGTGTTGATTTTGAGACTGTTTCTAACTTGCTTTGAACCTTGAGTTGGATAACTCGACTGGCAGGATATCAGTTTCTTTTTTGAGGAGACAGAGGCTCATGCAGGGAGCAACATGCTATCCTGACAATATCATAATATATCCCCTTAATTTCCTCAATAAAATATTTTACTTAAATAGCAAAAAAGGAAATTAAATAAGAGAGCAAGAAAAAGAAGTCACAGCAGCTTTGAATAATCCCTAGAAGCATCTCCTCCTTCCTGCCCGCCAGCAAGAGTCACAGGTTATGCCTCCATCAGCAAGTGCTAGGATCTGACAGCTGCATCCTACATATCTCAGGGGCTTTCTACTTCTGCGAGCCCCAGCTCAGTCCCGTGGGCTGAATGACCATTTGTGGCTGGTGTGCAGGAAGGTACCATGCAGGTTGGCCCATCTGAAATGATTCCAGGTGTGCTCTGAGGTTAGCCTGCCATGGCAAGCAAAGCAGAAAAAGGTAGACAACTGGAATATTCTCTGCAGAAGCATACTGAACTACAGCTCTATGGTAGGCATAGCCACACTAACTAATCAAATTAATTTTCTCCTCCATCAAATGAATCTCAACATGTGTCCACCACCACATGGAGAAACCTGGGTTTGAAATGACTGTCAGGCTGTAGCTCTCTGACCACCCAGGTGAGCTGCTTCACCTACATGAATGTCTCCAGTCAGGCACCCAGCCTACCACCCAGCAGAACAGTGGAGCCAGCTCGTGTCCCATATCCTTGTTTATCCACCCATAACCTCAGCTCATACGTTTCATCTGAGGCTTAGGTGATACTGAAGCATTTCTTTCCATATTGATACACTACTGCCTGCTCTGTCTCGGGTATAATGAGACAAAGCAGGGACTTGATTTCATTTCCATTTGTAACATCAATGAGATCCGTGCTAGAATAGTCCAATCCCAGCTCTGCATCCACACTGAAATATGTGCTGAAAATGTGGACCAAGGATGACCAAAAATTAATCAAAAACTAATAGAAATTCCATACCTTAGGAAACTTAATGAAATGATCTGTCTGGTTTGTCAGACAAGATGCAACTCAATTACATTATTTAAAGTAGCTCCATGGGAAACAATAAAGACTAGTGCAGAATACTCCACTGGACAGAGGACCACAAAGCGAGATCTAAAAGCAGAGGCAATTTCAAGGATATGTCTAAAAAGCAATCAAATGGAGGCACTCTTGAGCTAGCTTTAAACTCATTAGGCTTGGGTGTTGGTGGCAGCGTAGCCAGGGTGGCAGGGTGCTCAGCGTGGAGTAACGCCAACTCCACCAACAGATGGTTTATTTACCCAGGTTTTTGGATGGGTCATGTAATTCACACCCGGCACTGAGCTGCTAAAGCTACACCCCGAGCTTGTTTAATGGTCATTAGAGTGTGACTATATGAGCTGCAGACAGGGCAGCGTAGATGCTGTTACAGGCTTTAATGCAAAGGAGGGTGAGGAGTGGAAGGATGCTGTTTGAGTTTGCTTTCATGCCATGTAGCTCTAATGAGTCACTGTGATTGTCCAACGAGAGGTACATTGCAATATGTTGTCTCGGGGCCACTTATAATGAGACTGTAAGAGGCTATAATCAGAGGATTGCTAATAGGCCTGGGTTATTTTGTCCCTCACAGACCTTTTTGTAGGTCAAGTGCTGATACTGTTGGCAAGTCAAGTATAGATCAAATTTTTTTTTCGATAATGAATAGCTAGGGCCAGGGTATTACCTCAATTGACTGCAGTAGTCACCTGCTCTTGCCGCGAATCCTCATTTCCTTGTTTCTTTACATGTAGAAGGGCAGCTGTAATCGATTCAGAAAAAAACATAGTTTTACTAATCTTGTTATTGGACCAATGAGGGTATGAATATGTTATGAGGGGTGCAAGAAAAGGAATGGAGTTCAAGCCCAAATGCAGTATGCGATCCAAGCAAAACCAAAGTACCAAGTGCCTTGTGTAGCTCATTTCTTGCACAGGTTCCTTCAGTGCTGCAGTTGCCATTATCCCAGGTGCTACATCTAACATCCCTGTCAGGCAGTGGGTCACATAATTCATAAAACTTAACTCTAGCATCTCAGAAATTGTACTTGCTGACAACATGCTTGATTTTGGTCCCGGGTCTGAAGTGGAGGCAGTGGGACATCCAGCAGAGCAACAAGGAAAATGCTATCCAACTTAATACTGCACAAAGGATCCCATGGTAGATCCCAACTGCATTATTTCTCCAACTCCTCAATGCTTCCTAATTTGGTTTTTCTGAAGTATCATCTCTACCTAGTTTTGAAAGTAGCTGTTCTCAGGTAGCTGGTGAACATTTATCAAACCAAACTCAAGTAACAATTTGTCTTCTCTTGCTTTAATTGATTATTATTTTCAGCTTGCAATAGAAGGCACTTTTTCTGATGGGTTCAGTAATGGAATAGAAATTTTTACAAAAGCTCTTTGACTAGATGGGTCTAGTCCCTGCCTTCCAGACTGAAAAATTCAAAAAACGAGATAAATTATAGAAGGTCTTTTAGAAAAGAGATGTTCCAAACCCTTGGGGAAACCTCCTTAAAATGTGCAATAACTTTTATGTGAGACCAGAGTGACTGCAGAAATTTTGTGATATTTCTCAAAGACAGAAAAAAAAATTCTTGAAACATTTGAATACCCAAACTAGATCATTATCAGTAAACAATTCCATGCATTTACCACTGAGATGAGATATAAGGATCATAACATGGAAAAGCTTCCTGATGAGATTTGCACATTGCTTTGCTTTATTCTTCAGTAGTTTGACAACAGGCAAACTGTTAGTTTTGCTGAGCAAAAGAGTACTCATACGCTTTATTTCCTATAGGACAGGAAAGGTTTTTACCTGGAAAATTGCTAGTAGCAGCTCAAGGTAAGCCTAGCAGGACATTGTCCAGAGGTCTGTCAGGAGAAAGCTACTAGGAGACAGTGTAGAAGGCAGGGAGATAGAGACAAATGGAGATGGAGATAAACTTTACCAAAAAATTGGCTCCCCAAAAGTCATGATCCGACCAAAAATGAGCAGTGGAACCTATATGTGTAATCACCTATTCAAGCAGGACATCCAACATGCAAGGATTCACAAAAGATCTGTGAAAACTTAAATGGAGCTTTTTCATTTACAAACTAATTACACAGACCTACCTGCACGGCAGTACATTTTTTCTTCACAAATGTAAATAATAGTTTTGTAAACTAATATGTGAACTAAGATTAAATTAATGAAAGCTAAATGCAGTTTGAGCTAAAAATGATCTTTGTTTTAGTTAAACAAATGTTTAGTTCCAAAACATGATACAGAAAGTGCTTTTACAGAATATGAGAAGGCACTGCGACATGGTCTGGCGTATGGCATGCCACCCACTAGAATAAAAACCATCACGCTCCAGTTTTATCATCTGAATTGTGCTGTCTAAGTTGCACAGACAAAAGGTTGTGAAATCCAGCTCTTTTAATAAGAAGCCTGTCATATATGTTAATCTTACAGGGTTTTTTGGATATGGTCTTTGCACATCAATTGAGTTTCTTTGAAGGGTAACAGTACACGGTGTAGAGTCATGCTCCTGGGCTCCTGAAGAACAGAGAGAGTTAAATACTAGATAAGAACTGGAGGAAGAGAAATAGATATGACAAAGTGCTGTTGCCCTTGGAGCAAGATCTAGCAATACATACAGGTCAAGTAGATACTAGATCTCGGCTACATTATTTGTGATTGCAACAATCATAAATAGGATAGGAGAAATGGTGAAATATATATATCTGTCTTTCTGATGTGGCATAAAACTGACATCTTGCCCATTTCTTGACATTAAAGATTCTGCTGCCAAGCCTGTGTTGGGATTTTTTTCAGAGAAAAAGGGCTATTTTTCATGGAGCAAAATGGTAAATTTCATGAAGTAACACTGCATTTCATAAACAGGTATTTTAAGAGACATTGTCAACCAAATAATGCTTTATAAGGCGCTAGAAATGATTCAGTGCATGTCTGAAAAACAACTTTTATTCACTTCTAGCTTACTAAAATGTTACTATTCTCTCTGTGAAGTTGAGTGGCTGCAAATGTGAATCAGGAATCCTTTGTCCTACTTTTTCCTTCTCATTCGCATTTCTGACTGGATTAGTCCCCTTCCAACGGTTTAGGACTCAGCCATGAGAAACAGACCACACAGATTATCAGGGACAGAATGGACAGTAAAAAATAGGACCTTCTTTCCTTGAAGAAATTTTTTTTTCTCTCAAAGACATCAAATCTCTTCAAATCAAACCATCTCTTCCATTCTCACCCTTTCTCTTAAAATTATCTCATACAAATTCCTAAGATATCTGTATTTCCATACGCATGTTTAGATAATGGGTCATAGGCAATTCTGTAAAGATGGTATAATCAAGCACACAGATGTAGAATTTGAGCAGATACTAAAATGCAAGAATCCATTCACTTGCTTTGTCTGAAGCTAGTAATGCACTGATTGGTAATATTCTCCTCTCTCAAGCATTTTCTATACATGTCTAGGAAGTGTCATACTGGCAGAAATGTGAATGAATGTCACATTCTTGACAGGGTTGGGTTTTTTTTAACTGGCAAACTCATGAGAGTAATGAAAGTGTTACAGTCTTCCCAATGGCAGTTGCCCAAACCCCAGGAGTTGGACACACCCCAGGAGCTGGAACGACAGCTCTGATGCATACCGATTTCTGTTTTCCAGATCTTAAATCTGAATGGCTAAAATGATCTCTGGGTTATGTTTGAAATAGTTGTGTGGTGTGGCTGGGGACTGATCAACACTGAAGTGTGGCCAAAAGTAAATCTGGAAGACACTGAAGCTAATGCAATGTGCCTGTTGATCTGTGTGAAGACCATGCCGCAGGATTCAGTTAGTCCCTTGACCATATTTCCTTCTCATACACAGATGAGCTTTGAGGCCTTTATGCTTCCTTCAGAAAATGTCTTGTTTCTTCCCAAATGATAATGACACTTTCTTCCAGGGTTTACATTTCCCTGGTTTGGGCAGTAAAACAAACCTCATGGAACATAAAAAGCACCCCCTCTGACCAAAGAAACCAATCTACTATGCATTCACCGTATCCCAACATTGGACAAAGAGGTGGATGAAGAAAAAGTCATCAGGCATGGGATTTACTCTATGTCATGCAAAAGCTGAGTGCCTCAGCGTGCCCTTTTGGTACAATGTGAATTGTGGCAGCTTGTATCTTCCTTAAACACCTCATCGTAACTGCAAACATGTAACTACAGATTTACAAACAGGTCTCCCCAAGCTGAATAGTTTGTCATGAGCGGTGAGGACTTCATTTTACATAAAATCCCTCATGTCCCTTTTAAATCTGTTGCTCGTTAGGACTTGCTTCTGACAGGTTGCTAATGAAAAGCCCATAGTGACAATGAGTAAGCCTACAGCAAAGTGAAATGGTGGTCCATGCTTTGCTTATTTGTTTGTGTTAACAAGAACACCCCATCTCTCAAAACTTTAAATTCTGTATCTAACAAGATAGCAAAAAAGTTATGCTCCTTCCAGTCTTCCCTTCTTTCCCCTGACCTGGGTGGCTCATCCACAGGTCATACCTTCTCTTTAAGCACAGCCAGATTTCTGGTAGGTGGTTAAAAGTTACTAGCAAAAAAACAGATTGACTATTTTGTTACAACAAACCATTAAATCATGTAACCCAGTTGCAGGTATGTCGATCTGATCCAAATCACAGAGATTTCACTGAATTTTAAATCAAGCCCATGGTGACTATTCAGAACAATTGAAAGGTCTAAGCTGTGACAATCAGAGGGAAGAGTGACAGCCTGCAACTTCACTGGGGGAAGGGGATAAGCAAAACCTAACATGAACAGAAGGGGTCAGAGCTGGTGGAAACATCAAGAGAGGGGTCTGTGTCCCTTACAACAGACTCACTTCTTGATCTGACGATTGATCTTTGATATTCTTCTCCTGATAGTAAATAGCAGTATGTTTGCCAGCCCCTGATGGCAGTATGTATGTCACCCAACTCTGCTTGCTATCCTAACCGATCCACCCAGCATGGTGGATCATGGTGGGAGGTTTCCAGGGAAAGGACTGATCATTTCCTGATTCTTTAATCCAGGAAACTGGATCCAAAGAGCTATTTCAAAAGGAAGTTACAATTGCAAAGTCAAGCATTTGGAACTTAGGAACTCACAGTTTTACGGTGATTTGTGCAGACCTATCTCACCTTGTTCCCTCAGCTGTGATTGCACTATGATGCAGTCATGGAGGGTAAAATCCTAATCTCTGTTGCTGCATGAGTGGCTGAACTCATCCAGGGCAGATACAAGTTCCTCTAAAGGGGTGGTATAGTGAAAGTCTGATATCTGTAAAACCACCACCATTTGCTGGAGAAGTTAAAGGATGCTGGAAAGGCTTTGTGAAGCAAGGAAATGAATGGTTTCATTGGATAGATGAATGCTGTCTTGATTAATATAATTCAACCTCTGCCTTGCTGCAGAACTTCCATACAATGCTAAGCATAACGTTTAAATCCTGCTTTTCATAACTGGTTACAAACTGTATTTTCCATGGTAAGGATTTCAAATCAGATTCAATATTTTGTTTTTCAAAGTGATGAGCAAATAACATAGCTAACTCCACCAAAATTATCAGCTCAGCATCCTCCATGGGACATACGAAATGAATGCAGGTATCACGTGTCTCTGATCTTTGGGATCCCAGCTATAAAAGGGAGTTGAATCTTCGCTTTATAGAGTCATTCTGAGAGTTAATTTGTTAATGTTTGCGAGGCAAACCATAGACAGTCTGGTTAGAAAATTACCAAATAGGTATTTAGCCCAGAGTTGGAATCTTGCATGAGAAATATTGCTGAGAGCCCTACTTGGGCAAGATAAATGCACAGGCTTAATCAGCTGATCAGCAAGAGAACACCAGCTCCTCCGTGCCTGGGTGAGACAGGCCTACAGCAAATGTAGTCAGTTTGTAACACAAACCTCACTTTTGGTGTTTCCTAACTTTCTGCATTTTTTGTGACCTTCTCCTTTCATTTGCAGCTTAAAAAAAAATCCAGCTCTCATTGCCTGGTCACTGCTCCAGTTTTGCTGATATGGTGACAAGATATTTTTTCAGCATTTACTCAGTAAAGTAAACACCACCAGAAATGTCTGTCAAATATTGAAAACCCAGTGTGCTAAAGAGCATTTCAGAATGTTTTTTTGAAATGTTCTAAAAATCTGAAGTACCGAAGTAGTTAAAGTCCTTGTCAGAAAGTTAAGAAGATTGCCTGAAGGTCTACGCTCTGGATCTCTGATAGCAGAAGAAATTAATTCCAGACTGCTTCTCCACCTGTGTTAGTGTTTCGTATGGAAAAATAAACTGCTTGCAAAAATGTATAGGGAAGCAGGAAATCTGGAGTCTAAAATATGGCAACATACACAAACCCTTGCTTTATAATTGTGCGCACTGTAGACCATCTGTTTAGCAGTTAAATACACTGCCATTTAAATGAGTAAGTACATTTAATGGACAAAGTATTAAGATCACTGAGGGGTGAAGTTTTATATTTGCAGTGTGCAAATGCCAGAGTGGAACCACTTGTACATTCTCAATACTACACACCTTTAAAATAACTAAGAAAAATTACTACTTACCTGCTGCATACCAAAAACTGGCTCCTTTTAAGCAAATCATTACAAACTGGAATAGATTGAGTTGAAAGCCTGATGGTCTCCATTCCAGAAGTATAAATCAGGCTGCAGCTCAGCTACTGCTGCTGTGACTTCTTTAAATACACAGAGAGTGAAAAATACAGGGAGGAATGGTTTAATGACTTTACTTGGAGTCTTCGTTGTCATTTCAATCATCTTTTAAATAAGACAGGGCTGGAGACATCTTTCCTAAACACCTTAACTAATAAATTGTCAGTGTTTAAACAACAATTACTGTACAAAAATGGAAATTAGCTGATATGATCAAGCCATATGGCTAATATAATTGATTTGTTCAGATTTTTAAAAATTATGAAAAACAAAGCCAGAACAGCAGCGTAATGTAATTTACAAATTTAACTAGAGGTGATACGTTCTATTTAGTTCGACAACAAATAACATCTTCCTGGTGGTTTAAATTAAGTTTAATGATGGAAGGACCACGTTGGGTCCTAAATAGACCTGACCCGGGAAAACAGGTTTCCGAAAGACTCAGGGCAGTGAAGTCACTGGCTTTTGACCAGAGGGAGTGTCGGTAACGGGGTCTCAGGAGGGACCCGGGTTTGGAGGAGCCGGGCTGGGTGCCCCCGGGGGTGGCGGCGGGGCAGGGGCCGGGGCCGCCGCCAGCCTCAGCCCCAGGGCCAGCCCCTGCCCGGGACGGGACGGGCCCCTCGGGTCCCCTAGGGTGACAGCTCGGCTCTCCGAAAGCAGGGGACCCCTGAGCGGGAAGAGGCTGTGCTCAGGAAGCGGTACCAGAAAGGCTCGGGGCTGGGTTTCTGAGCGCTTTTTCAATTGCTCCTGAAACTTTGATTCGATCCGTAATTTTTAAGACTCGCTCACTGTCAACGCGAGCCGATATTTCCCCTTCTGGTTGACTCGCACTCAGCAAAACAGACGGAAGCCATAATAAATCTGCACTGGAAAATGTATTTGTTTGTGTTTGTCTACCCTGAAGTTTTTCAGACCCTTTCTTAGTTGCCGTGAGGATGTGTTTTGTCCTCTGCCTGATTACTGCTGCGTGGAGATTTCTCGAGAGGGGCTGACAAAGGCAATTTTGAGTCTGGAGTATCAGAAGAAAGGAGATTTGGGGAAGGGGAAGCTTCATTTTTCTGTAAAGTTCAGTAACCTGCAAAAACTGAGAGCCCAGAAGAGGAGTCCCTCCAGCTGGCTGGTGTGTGCCTGGGGGGGGCTTTACCCCGCTCAGAAACACCCCAGGGATGCCTCTGCTCTACAGCAAATACCCCGAAACGATTTTACCCTTAGAATAAGTTTTCTTTGCTTGCTTGTCTTCTCATACAAAACTGTTCTGGTCCTGATGACCACCTCACGCCGAAGGATGAAGAGTTCAGCCTCTGAATACCAAGAGAAGTTGAATTCAATTAGGTAAAAGCCACATTTGTGTAGTCTGGAAACTATAGACACGGCTTAACTGATCACTTCACTCCTCTGAAATTCGCTCACATCGCTAATAAGTGAAAGTCTCATTAAGGTGCTCTGAACGGAGTTTTAATGATGTGTTAATAATCCCTGGCCATTGGTTAGAAGAGGAAGGCTTTGAACCAGCTGGTGCGTTTGGAAGGAACCCACCATCTTGTCCGTGGGGGCGTGGGAAGCGCAGGCAGCGGGGGGATACGCCGCCGGCCGGGGGCTCTCACGGGACACCGGGAGGGACGGAGGGGGGCAGCTGCGGAGCCTGGCACCAGGGTCCACGGGCTGCGGCAACTCACGGGTGGGAAGGAAGCAAACGAGTGATCCTCTTCGGGCAGGGACGGGCAGCGCTACCTGCTTTATGTCCCGGGAGGGCAGAGGGGAGTAAAAGTAGATATATNAAAAGAAAAGAAAAAAATATAACCCAGAATCTGTCCCTCACATCACTTTATAAAGGTAACAACTAAGGTGTTGTTGGGTTGTCTTCTCCCTTGTCATGAGAGTCCGTCTTGGTGAAGGCAAGACACGAGTGGAAGAGCCTCTTCTCCTCTCCTGCTGCCCCGCGTGTCCGAGGCCTCCCTTCAAACGGCACCGCAAGTCGCCGGGACCGGACTCGGCGATTCCGAGAGCCTGCCGGGGGGATAATTGTCTTTAGCTGCAAGATCATCCATGATTAATGATTTATCAGGAGCGTAGTTTCACTCGCTCGGACCCAACAGGCTGCACAAGGCCTTCAGAGAATGCTTTTCTTAGTTGTAAAATTGACTCCCCTGTAGCTCGTCTCCTTGGCTCGTTACTATTATCATCTGGGTTTAAATTTGTCTTTTTAAGCGGTGTGATCTTTCTTCGGTTGTGCACCCTGGAGTAAAAATCAGGGCATCATTTTCGCATCAAAGAACTGTCAGCTCTCTCCTATGAATTGCTGCCCCTCGCACCCTCTCTTAAAACACTACCCTTGACACCCGAGCATGTGGAGCGCGGTAGAGATATATCGTTGTAATCACGGCCGTTATAATTGAGTTTTGTGCCGGAGAGCCGCAGCGCAAGGGACCTCCTCGGAGCGGGGCGGTGTGGACCAGCCCGCGGGCCGGCTCGCCGCCCTTGCTAGCCGAGGTAGCCCAATCTGGGCGTCCCAGCCTGCCGGTCTTCCGTGCTCCCACCCGGGAAGGGCGCTGACGGCGACAAGACCCCGGCCATCCCGAAGAGCTATGTGGGAGCGCTCCGTGCCCGGCTGCGGGGGGAGCCCGCTGCCACCCGGGACGTCTCTCCCGGAGGCGTTTCCCCTCCCGGAGCCGCGGTGCTTGGTTTGGTCACCGGGAGGAGCGGAGCCGGTGGCAGAGGAGAAAGGGAGAGCTGGGAAGGGAGCAATCCTGCTGGGAAAGGGGGCGAGGCAGGACATGAAGGGGAGCTGCAGTTTCCTGCCCTGTCTCGTAAGGAAATCAACCCAAATCATTAAAAATACATACTTTCTTGTCATGGAAAAGGAGGGTCGTTTCTGGTTTTATCATTTGGCAGGGATTAATTAAAGCGAAATGCCTTCGCCAGATGACGGAGCAGAAGCGAGAGGACCCCTTTCTAATCACCTCTGAGTTCAGCGTTCAAGGCGGGGAGTCAGCAGCCGCGTCCGTCCCGTGTCCCCCCCACCTCCGGGCTGGCTCCCGGCCCCCCAGCAGGACCCCAGCCCACCGCCGGGGCACCCCGGCACCGGGCCAGCCTCGGCCGGGGGATTTTTAAGGGTGAACCCTGCCTTCGCAACGATGCTCCGCCGAGGCCTTGTTGGCAGAGGCGGGCGGCGGAGAGGGCTGTAAACGTTTTGAAACGGTTCCGAGGAGTCTAAAAAGTCCCCGTGTGCCCGGGGAAGGCGGCTGCTCCCCGGCCTAATGACTCCGGCGGGCGGGAGCTGCTATTTCCAAGTCCTCCTGAAAGGCTGGATCGGTCATAATCATCCTCCTACTGATCTGTGCGCTCCTCTTCCATTAGCATGGACCTGTCGAAATCCCCGTGTGCCCCTGATTTCTCCGCCGCTTCTGATGATGATTTTCTTGCTGATTACTAACTTCAACCCGTTAGAGGTAATGTTGGAAAACTGCGTTATTAGCTAGCCTTAAGGTAATTAGTACTTCCCCCTGCCACTGCGTCTATTGTACAACGCAGCATGTAAAAGCCGAGTGTCAGCCCCGCGCATCTAATATTCCTCCTACAAAGACCACTCACAGATAATGAGTCAAGAGCCCTAAACGGAGTCCAAGTAAAGGACACTTATCAGAAGTCTCTCTTTGAGGACAGTAATTAATTGCGTCCTCGGAAAACATTAAGTGCTCCCTGGAAGCGACTTCCTGGCTCTCTTGGAGAGAGACGGAATTTGCTGGAGAATTCACGGGAGCGTTTCCAGCCGAGTTTTGCCTATTGTTGTTAAAACACCCACATACACACACACACAGACAGAGACACACACCCCCGCACCACAGTGCAGCGGCTTCGCCTTTCTTTGGTAAACATTGTTTAAACAAACACCCTGCCTCGGCTGCTGCAGCCAGCGCTGCTCACAGCTTTAATAAAGGCACAGGGAAGACCAGAACCCGCGTCCAAGACTGCTGCTTAATCCAATGAAGGCAATTTCCGAGGATAATTGCGAACATGTTTTAATGCATATGCATGAAAAAGGATTTTTTTCCGAGAGACCGACTTTACATGCTTATGTAATTGATTGAGGCGCTGACCCGCTATTCAAAATGTTATTTGAGAACCATCAGAATGCGTAAACTTGCAAATTGCCCAGCTTGTATCTGAATTAATACCTCATTCATCATCATTATGGGTTGATAAGTTAATTTAACCATTTCATTCTGCCTTAATGAGCTATAGTTAAATTAATGCCACATAATATATGAAAGTAACATTTAAATAGAAGCACTGGGCTGAGACAAACAGAGGCTGCTGCTATTTGGGCTGGAATAACGTGACATAAATCTTTTCTTCATTACAGGAGCCAGTCTGTTCTACCAGCAGTTATGAAGTATTTATTCATTCACTTTCTTTTCCGAAGTTGCTTTGCCAAATAGCATAGGTAAATTATGTGCGCTTGTAAATAATGCCTCGGGATGTCTTTATTGAAGTAAAACGGTGAAAAAAATAATCTCTGTCTCTATCCCTATAAAGGCACCAGCCAGACAAGAAACGGCACGCCCCGGAGCGACATCCCGGCCTGTTCCCCGTGGCT
>VXBH01001602.1:11072-21258 GCA_013400035.1 Rynchops niger | reverse complement strand
GGACCCGGAGAGAATTGCGAATTGTGTGGAGGGGTAACGTCTGCAGCTGGATTTTTAATTGCTTTTTCGAGGGAGGGAGAATCTCTCCGAGCTGCTGCGGGGCGCAAAGCACGGTCCCAGGCACTTCCCACCTCGCTCCCCACTTCCGCANAAAATATATTTAATTTTTTTTTCTCCTTCCAGCGGTGGCGAAATTTCGGGAATTGTTTTCCATGAAAGTCAGCGTTTTTCTCTCAGTGGAAGGGAGTGCTGACAAATCTTGAATTATAGTTCTGTTTCTTCCTTTTGAAAATAATAATAATATTAATATTAATTATATTTTCNTTTTTGTTTGTTTGTTTTGGGTTTTTTTCTGCGGTTTTGTTTTCAGTGGAAGGATTTTATATTCCCCGGTTGAAAAAAGAAAGGAGCCGGCGGTTCCTGGGAAGGGGTGCTTGGGTCCGGGCGGGCGCTGCGCGGCTGGGCGCTCCGCGGAGGAGCCGCGGATTGGGGATTGGGGCACGGCTTGGGGACGCGCTTTCGAGGGGACTGATGGGCCGGCTGGCTCGTTCTGCGGCCAGGGGACAGGCTGCCACCGCAGAGGTGTGTATAAACCTGCGTAGAGCTTGTGTAAAATGCCTGCTCTAACCTGTGTGTCCGGACAAGCACAAGACTCTGCTCCTTCCTCCCGCCACGGCGCTAAAAAAAAAAAAGAAAAAAAAAAAAAAAAAAAAAAAAAAAACCAAAAAAAAAACCCAAACCAAATCCTGGTCGGAGAAGTGAAGTTCACTGCGAACTTTTAATTTACAAAAATAAACGGGTGTTAATGACAGAAGCAATAAATGAGGAATTTCAAAAGATGCCATAATTTATATAGGCCGAAAGGCTAGGTTTTCGTCGATTTTTTTATTATTTTAAACCTAGTGTGCATGTTATGATATACACAGGGTGATCAGACACGCTAGTCAACTACTAGGAGAGAGAAGCGGTATCCTCTCTGTTAATGTGCCTCGTCTAATTATTAAAATGTGTGTGTTCCGAACTAGTATTATTTATTATAATATACTATTGCTCTAAACACTTTGATTACCAGTGTATGTGGGTAAGACATACGGTAAGACTATTTCTCCATAAACCATATCCTTTTCTTCTTGTTGTCTTAAAGTCTGCTTTTACTTTGTGTTGGAAATACGGGCTGAACTTCCAAGCTGTTAACGATGTTGCCAAACTGTTCCTGAACGGTCTTTAATAAAACGATTTCTTTTCGATATAAAAAGAGAGGAAGAAATTCGCCTTTTTTTTTTTTTTTTTTTTTTTTCGCAGCAGGGCTTTTCGTCGGCTCCAGGGCCACTTATAAAGGACGCGGTTTTTGGGAAAGAAGAGGTAGATAGGACGCGAGGCCCGCTAAAGGAGGGAAAGGCGGATCACAGCGCGCTTTGCTGCTGGGGAAGGGGGTTTGGGGAGAAAGAAACGCTGCGGGCGAGAAATTCCCCGGGTGGGAGGCAGGGGAGAGTTTGTCTTTCCTCTCTCCTCCGGCGGCCCGGCTCTGCCTGCCCGGTACCAGGCGGCCGAGGGTGGCCCCAGCGCTCCTTTGTTCCCCCCCTCCCCTGCTCCGAGCCGGCTCGGCACTTGCCGGGGCTCCGCGGCGGCGGGGCGACGGGCCCCGGGGCGTCCCCCCTCCGTTCGCTCCGCAACCGGCTGTCTCCAGCGGGGGGTTATCTTCCGCCTCCTCCGCCCTCTTCCTTCCCCTTTCTCTTCCGCTTGCACGTTCATGGCTTTTGAGGCGTTTAATTTTCCCCTCAACGGATGAAAAGAGCCCACGTCGGAGCATTTCAGAATTTATCGCAAAGTGCATTTTTCTTCGGTTCTGAGAAAAGAGGAGACTTGAGGGACACATCATTTAGGTACCTGGAACAGCCCTCTCTGCTGATGCAGCCTTGTTTTCTTGGAATGTTTAAAATTCTTCTTTTCTCCCCCCGCCCCTTGGCACCTCCCCCCCGCTCCCATCCACACATACTTCGGTCCTATTAATTCTGGAGAAATTTTTCCTCCCAACGAGTGCCCCCGCGGAGGGAAGGCCGGGCACTGCCAGAGCTGTTGTCTTTCCCGGTCGCGGAGCCGTCGCGGTCTGTTCCCTTCCCTCCTCTCCAGGTTTAACCTTTGGCTCCGCCGGTCTCCGGGCTCTCAGAAGACGCAGCTTTGCCACGGCCAAAACCCCCTTTCCCAGGGCAGGAGGAAACCCGAACTGGCTGGCAAATCGGTACCAGATGGAGAGGGGTCGCCTTTTAATTTCGTAACAACGTGCAGAAACATTAAGAAACCAGCAGCTACAGCCAGGAGAAGGCGAGGCCGCGGCCGCGGGCCGGGGCGCATCATCCCGTCCAATTACCAGTGCAGATTAAAAGGGTTTCCAGAGCCTGGAACTGGGGCATTGACGGGGGTTATTCAAAATCCCCGTGCCCACAGCCTGGGCTCTCTGCAGCGCGCACGGAGGCGACCGGGCCCCGGCGCTCTGCACCTCCCTCCCGCGGGCGCGGATCTGGGCCGCCGCCGCCCAACCCACAGCCGCGACCGGTCGCAACCATCCGTGTTTAAAGAAAAAGGCATAACGATTCGCCTGAAATATGGCCCGCGTTATTACAGATAATTAATATGTACCTCGACAAAGTGAATTGCAAATGCGCGGTGGCACAATGATGCATTGCAGGCCGGCCGGCTCGCCTGCCCCGCGGCTACCACGGAGCTTGGCTCCTGTCAGGCAGCGCGAATTCCCAGCCATGTCTGAGGCAATCCTGCCATCTCCTGGACAACCCCCGGCATAGGCAGGGGAAGCCTTCCCCTCGCTTCAGGAGCCGCGTTTCCCAGTGATAAACGAGCGAGCGAGACTACTCGGTCACACGCAGAGTAACTTTCATCTGTAAACGGGAAGAATATGCCAGTGAAATTATAGTGTGTGGTCAGCTCTGATGTTCAGACCGATCCGGTTGCCTTTTTAGGAAAAAAAAAAAAAAAAAAAGAGCGGAAAGGAGCGTGTGAAAGCAGCCCTCCGGGTCGCTCTGTTCCTCAGCGGTGACATTTCCTGTACAGACACAGGCAGGGGGACACCCGCGGCATTAAAACACCGCCCCCCAAACCAGAAGCCGGCTGTGGCTGGAAAAAACAGTGCAAGTCCGTCCGAGGCTCTCCGCACCGCGGTAAGGGCCCACCGCCCCGGGAACAAGATGTTTCTGTCAGTTCTTTTCCCTACAGATTTAAACATAAACATCGCTTTCCGCAGCTGTGAGTGTCTCCAGCTACTCCAGATTTAGCTTTTCATATTTTTTTTCGCCGTATTAATTAGCAGTTACAGATGAGTTGAGCATTAATTGAAAGCTCTGTTTTCTCTAACCCCATAAAAGTTAGTTTGAAGTGTCACCTTTCTTTCCGGTAACTGGGAACTCACATCCATTCCTTGTGTTTATTGCGGGCAAAAAATATAGTCTTTTAACACAAAATGTTCTTTCTGTCTTCCGAGAACAGAAAATCAGAGTCAGCTGAAAAAGGCGATTATGAAAAGAAACTATTACCCATCCTCTTGGGGAGAAAAAAAATGAGAAAACAAGTAAGCTAATAAGAGGGAGATTCAATTGGTAGACATAACTCAAACAATAAAAATTAAAGGCAGTGGTCAGCAATATCCTCCAGCGGTACTTGTGTGGTCCTGTGTGGTCTAGGAGAGCGCAATCAGTTAAAGATTTCTTCCAGGGCAATGAAATTACTGCAGAATTTACCCCAATTTCCCATTAAACAGAAAGATGAATTTGATTAGGAAAATGTCAAGAGGGGCAGCGTCTCTGATCTCGGCGTAGAAATAAAACCAAGATTAAAACTATGATTAACAGGACAATAACAGGGAAAATTAACCCTACCTGTTAACTAGGTTCATGTTTTGAACGGAGGTAATGAAAAGTGGCCAAGCCCGGGCATTAAGGCGCTGCTTGAAGCTGGGCTGCCTCAGACCAATGGAGATCCTCTTGGAGAAGAGGCCGAGGACAGAAACGCCCGGTCCGGGTGACGGATGGGCCTCCAAAGTCCCCCGTGGGGCGAAGGGGGCGGCAGCGCTCCGGGAGCCCGGTGCCCGCGGCCGCGGCCGGGGTTCGGCTGGGGTCTAGCGGGGTGCTCCTCCCAGCACCTCCAGCCGCTTGGTCCGTTGTGGGTTTTCTTATAGGGAATATGGTGTCTTTGGGTGCAGCACAGGGGGCCTCGGCTCGCCTCCGTGGGAAGCACACTTATCCCGACCCGTACGGTTTGGAGAAGGACACGAGCAACCTCCCGTGAGGATGCTCTCAGTTATGAGAGCAGTTATTCGTGCTTACTCCTGTGCTACGGGGGAAATGGGAGCAATAACGGAGCTCTTGTTTGATTTCTCAAAAATGTAAAAATACGTATAAGCCACCAAAATAACACTGCAAGGGATAATTTTCTTGTCGGGGAGCAAAAACTCCTCATACCCAATTTGGGAGATAGCGGCGGGGTACCCAGCTGAGGCTCACTCTCCTCTGCCCACCGCTGCACTCTCTGCTGCAGAGCAGACCGGGGCATTTTCTTTCTTGCAGTCATTCGGTTTTATTTATTTATTTGTTTGTTTCCTATCTCGGCGGCTTGCTTAAGTGATTCTTTGTTGTTGCTGCTGTTATTCTTGGTTTGTTGATATTTGTTTGATTGTATTTTACAGACAAAATAAAACCTGAGTTTTAGAAGCGTTGGTTAAAAACTTGCCTTCGCTTCGGAGAGAGGATGAAAGGTAAAAAGGGTAAAAAGGGCAGACATGGGGACCTGAGAGAATACACATTAGTGTACCAGAATGACGATCCTGGTAATATCCGATCAATTAAGATTTTAATTGCAAGCATATGCAGATGCATATCATGTTGCTCGCAATTAAAATAAAAGCGTATATAAAACGGGCAAAATACGTGTTCTGGGCACACACACTCACAAGGTGTACTCGTCTGTACAGGGGCAGAAATATATTCGTGTGCCCTAAACAGTCACATCTCCTTCCCCGTAGTGGAAAGGGGCTGTGGTAGGTTATTCCCAGCCCGCGGTGAACACTCTTATCGTGGGTATAGTTGTCGCCCTGGAAGCTGCTGGCCCTGGGGGTGCTGCCAGACAGGGCGCACCGCCGTGCCGGGGGCTGCGCCCGGGGCTGCCCTGTCCCCTCGGCAACTCCGCAGATGTTTGTTTTCCCCTCATCTTTCCGCTAGCGCCGCGGCTTTGCCAGCCAGCCCTGGCCACTTTTATAGAAGCGGAGACCATGTTTTCCCCTCCCCCTTGCGAGCTCAGTATTTTCATATTTCAACTGTTATCATAAGACTTTTTAAAAGGGGGGCGAAAAAGGGAAGAAGAAAAAAAAAAAAAAAGAGGGGGGACTCTGTGGCTCGGTGGCTGGAGGCGGTGCTGAAATTACCGGCTTTGAAGAACCTGTCTGCAAAGTTTCGTCCAATCGTTTCAGGCTTTCCGCTTATTCCCTGTTGTAACTAAATACTGCTGTAAGAACAGCTGAAGTCCTTTGTTGGAAATGTGTGATCGCAGTCTCTACAGATCTGGCTACGTTGGTTCTCTCCTGAACTTGCAATCTCCAGATTCCTTTTATTTTCCTAATTTGCGGGCGAATGGCAGTCAATTGGCGGCTCTGCCCACCATTTCCTACCCCCGGAGCTCGATCCCCTGGACTTGCTCAAGTTCGTGCGCAGCCCAGCCGCAGAGCCACGCGTTCAGCGGCGCGGCGCAGCCTTACCTCCCCGGCTCCGTTCCAATCAACATCAGCTCCAACGGCAACAAAGAGTGTCTGGAAGACAACAATAAATATTACGCCCACGATGCGAGCTCCAAACAAGAGGAGAGATGCAGGCAGAGGCAACCTTTTGCAACTGACCCAACTGTTACTCATGCAGCCAACATAAAGCCCGTAAAGTATGACCACTCGAGCCTGCAGAGAAGTTTGCATGGCTCGGCTGCTCTTTTTGAAGTGAATTCCTGCACTTCCAGCTTAAAGGAGGACATCAAGAATTCCGTCAACTTGAACCTGACAGTTCAGCCCGCAGCAGTCCAGTCATGCCTCAGACCTTCAGTGCAGGATGGTATGCCTTAAATATCTCGCTTTAGTTAGAGGCGACCTAGCGATACTTGCTTGCTAAGAGTTGCCTGTAATTGCTTTGTAACCCCCTTTAACCCGTTCGGAGCGATAATCGCTTAATCCGACTCGGAGGTAGATAGAAATTGTGGTGTCAGATGTGATTTGCCCGATTTGCCGACCTAGTTTAGCCCTCTTATCTTGCGGGTTTTTTGTATATTCTCTTTTAATACCCAAACCTGATCCACTAAATTATCGACGTATTTGTTGTAGGTTTGCCTTGGTGCCCCACCCAGGGGAGATCAAGAAAGAAACGGAAACCTTACACAAAACAACAAATTGCTGAATTGGAAAACGAGTTTCTCCTCAATGAGTTTATTAACCGACAGAAGAGGAAAGAACTATCAAACAGACTGAATTTAAGCGATCAGCAAGTTAAAATTTGGTTTCAGAACCGGCGGATGAAAAAGAAAAGAGTAGTAATGCGAGAGCAGGCGCTTTCTATGTACTAGAGCAGAGTCCGCCCGTTCCTGCATGAACTTGTGCCCGGAGTGTTCACCCCTAGAGTAGAGCGTATTCGCGAGTGCAACGCGGGGAGCCTGTGTGTTTACCATTTAAACCAAGTTCGCGAAACGCGTAGGATCCCTGCGTAAATTGGCAAGCGCTGAGTTCTTACCCAAAACGAAGAAGACAAGCCGGACCAGCACGGAAATCTGTATTATCAGCTTTTTTTACCTTTCTTACTCCTTTTATATAGTTTTTCTCCTGCTTCTTACCCCCTCTTTCCCCGGAGAACGAGCGATGCTAAACTAAAATCGATTTCTTTTATCTGTATGTAAACACCACTTTGCAGCAAAATAAAGGAAAAAACGCCTAGTAAAGACGTCAGCTCTGTGAGTCCCGGCTGCTCCCTTCATCTGCTGCCCTGCACGCCGGGGCGAGCCTGCGGCGCCGGCTTGTTTTGTGGTTTGGAGTAACCTGCTCGAGCAGCGATGGGGGAAAGTGGTTAACAAATAAACCTTTTTTTTCTTTCTTTCTTCTTTTTCTTTCCTTTTTTTTTTTCTTCTTTCTTCCCACCCCCCGCTCGGATCTGCAGATCCGGCCGCAGCCCGGCGGAGAGGGCACGTGACACCCGCGCAAGGCCCGCGCGTAACCTGCGCGCTGGCTCCGCGGCGGCGGCCGCTCCGCTTGCGGCTGCCCGCCCCGACGGCAGGGGCGCGGGCGGTGGGGGAGCCCTGCCTGTCCGCCGGGGAAGAGTGGGGGGATGNAGGGGCAGGGGCCCGAACTGGGGGGAGCAGGGACCACCCTCCCCTCACCCCGAGGTGCTGTAGGCGCAGGAGAGGGAAGAGCCCGCAGGCTTTGGTGGGTTTGATTATTTTGTTGAGAGCCGTCCCCATGGCCGTTTCCGCAGAGGTTTTATGAGGGAAAGGGGGGGACGCTTTCGGTTTTTTGCCCAGATACAAACCTCAGAGGATAACCCAAGCAGAGGGGCTGGGAGCCTTGCCCAAGCCGTTTGATTATTGTTTTAGGAGGAGAATGAAATCGATTTTCCCCCCATCTTGCTGACAGGCTTTCTCTGCCGGGAGCTTCCAGCCGGCCTCTACAGCACCAGAGCACCCGGGGCTGGCCGGAGCTGCAGAGCCAGGGGAAATGCGAGATATTGCCTTGGTCTGATACTTCAGAACATAAAAAAATAAATAAAATTCTCACGGAATTTTAGGTCCGGATTAAAACGCCTTTTGGCTGCAATTGCCACCTAAATCTGTTTCTAATGCAGAGGCGTTTGCACACGCAAAGCCTTGGGTTGCCTCTCCCAACAGTAATAATAATTACGCTGGCGGAGCCTGCGTTATTTTTCTGGTATATAAAGTAGGCTCAGATATGGTTGGTCGGGGCGTATGCAACAAGGCTAAACAACCACAAGGAACGGCACAAAGCAGCTGCCTATTTACATGGGGCTATTGACTTCCTGAAGGCAATAAACTCATTATTTCATAAAGAGGCATATTTGAACTTTGCTCCTACCCCACTCCTTTGCTTGCAAGTACTGCTCGCAAGGGCACAGTGGTCCAGATGATTTTGGAGGTAAATGCCGGATTTCTAGAAGGGCAGAAATACAGCCATCTTCCCGAAAGCTTTCCAGAGAGCCCCCAAAGGTAACGCTCGGGTGGTGTTTCGGGAGGGAGAAGGAAAACCAGCCCAACTTGGGGGCGCATTTCTCGCCGTCCAGAATGGCCACTCTCACCGCATTGCCCAAAGCAGACAAAAAACCTACCTCGCTCATGGCGGGGTGACTCTGCCAGTGGAACAGCGGGGGCGAAGCAACGCCGGGCAAGAGCTCCCCGAGGGAGGGAGGGAGGGAAGGAGAGAGAGGGAGAGATGCACACCTAGCCACCTACAGCCAGAGGCACCACCCCTGGGTCCCTCCAAATCTCCCAGGCATTCAGCCCCTCTGCTGGGAGCTGGCGCATTGCGGACAATAAAAGTCGCTTAATTCAGTAGCATTTCCCTAATTAAAAAAACTAGAAGCAACCCCAATGATGCAAGCCAGGAGAAAAGCAAAAACTAGATAAAGCCCCTTTTCTTTTTCCCTCCTAGAACACTATTCAGCCGGCTACAGTCCATGAGAAATGGACCCTTTATGCCGTCCTTCCCTGTCCTAACCCGCCCCGTTACAACCAGTCCCTTTATTACACGGGTGATGTAAAATCCGAAGAGGAACCTCGTGTGAAAAGATGTGCAAGGCAATGGATTATTTATTAAACGTATCTGATGCACGACGATGCCTTGTGGTAAAGCTTCTAGTCCAAATCGCCCACGAAAGGAGAAAAAAAAAAAAAACAACAGAGGAGGTAGGATCTAAATTACGATATGATGCTCAAGTACGTGCGATAGGTATGTGCGTGTGTGCCCGTACATAGGTAGATGCGCTGATTTCGGCAGCGCCCGATGTGTGTAGCCCTGTGTGCGCAGACACAGGCGCACAGATTTGCGGGCGCGCACGGCGCGTTAGGCACACAGGCGGGAGAAAATGGTGCAGGATATCACGCGTGCCCATGCTCCAGGTTTCAGTTCTTCCTCTCAAGCACCGGGCGACGACAGCCGTTGCGGGCGTGTGGGGGGGCACACACGCGTGTGGCAGAGCTGCGGGGATGGGGCGAGCCCCTGCCTTGCGCGGATCTGCCTTGCGCGCCCCTGCCTGCGCGCCCCTGCCTGCCCACACCCGCCTGAGCCGCCCTGAGGGCACATGTGCGCACACGCGTGTGCGGTACGCCGGGTGGGCGTGCGGGAGATGCACCCGGGCGAGGTAGATGTACCTCCACGCCCTGCGGCTGGATTATTTCGGGTCTCCTTCCAGCTGTATTTCGACCCCCTGCCCCGGCTTTATGGATGCATGGAGGGGTGCGAGGAGGTTTTTGTGGGGGGGAGCAGCGGGCACCCGCTTGCTGCGCCCACGTCCGCGTCCCCCCGCAGCATGCAGGCGACCATCCATCCCTTTATTTACGCCAACATAAACATCTTATCTTTGCATTCCGACCGCAGCCTAAACGTGATAAAGCCCTTCCGAGGGGGGGCTCTCCATTCCTCCTCGTTTGATAAGGCTGCAAACGCAACTCGGCTTGTTGGGAATGGCTCTGGATGCCTTTGTGCTTCCTAAAAGAGCATAAATAATTAAAGTTTGGCAGGGAGGAAAAGCTTTCTTGCAGAACTGTAGTGGCAATAAATGAAATGACTCAGAATCTCTTCTCCAGTCGGTTTTTACGAGAGCTGCCAGACAGTGTCTGTTCACGTTCTCCAGATACTAGGGGCGCCATAACAAAGTTAAGGTCAAGTTAGTGTCTTATCTTGGGTGGCACAAAAATACCGCATCTTCTCCAGCCGGACCGGGTATATTTTTAAGTTTGAATGTTATGCAAGTCGCCTTAATTTCCACGGAGGGCTTTTGGAAATGTCACTTGGACCCGAATACTTGGTAATTCCAGGCAACGGTTGCAGATGTTTCAAGACGCCTAACGGTAAAGTATTCGCCGACTGTGTACATGATGTGCATTTACATTTCGATGCTATTTAATCTGCGTAAGGAGATAAAAA
>VXBH01001601.1:62520-82273 GCA_013400035.1 Rynchops niger | reverse complement strand
TAGTTTAAAACCCTGTCCATGAGTTTATGTCACTTTCTTTCCAAGTGAAGTAGAATTAAGTCCTACCTCTTCAGCCTTACCTTACAGTTTTGTTCCCAGAAGGAGGGAGGCACCAGCTGCACAGGGAGATGAGTTTTTATTGTTCGTGGAGAAGGCATAGCTTCAGCTAACTCCAGGCCTGTGGGATGTTGCATTATGAGACGTGACTTGTTCTCTAAATTGTACTAGCACTTCTTTGCTGTTTTCCTATGGAGGATTTTGACTGTCTTTCCAGCAGTTCACCTTGCAACTATCATTCATCTCCAAAGCAATTACGTAGCAGTGTAATATATAGAACATTGCATAGGCACCTTCAGTGTTTCTAGAGAAATTTTTACCTATGTATTCAGGGAGGAAAAGTGGAACACTGATTCATATCTTCTTCTTGCTTTCTTGGGACCATGTCTAACCCCTGCATTCCAAAGGATAATGATGAATAATAATTTATATTTACCCAAACAATGTTTTTCCTTCACAATATTTGGTGATCTCTTTTCACTTTGCAGGTAAGAAATTTTTGTTTCTTTCTAGGATACGAGAATAATAGACTGGCTGACTAGACTTTCTGGATGGCATGTAAAGAAAAATTGGAGAATGATGGACAGTAGATTTTGAGTAGTTTTGGATATATGGGAATATTTGGGAATATCTGGTGATATATGGAGATGTGTTATCCCCTCCCCCCCTCCCTTTTAAGCATCTATCATGACCTCTGTCATTTTTTTTCCTATCATCCTCAATCATCCTCTGTCATCCTCTATCATTTTTTGTCTCTGTGTCAACACAGTCTAGGTTAGAAGACAAAAAGTAGCACTTGTGCTGCAGAGTTAGTCAAGCTTTTTAGCTTAAAATGTGAAGAGATTCTGGCTTAAAGACTGGTGTGGAATGGGAGACCTTGCTGGGGGTATACTCTTATAAGAAACCTTCTTTGTAGAACAGTCAGGCCTGCTGGTTGACTGAATGCCCCATAGCTTGTTTAGATGACCAGACCCTAGAATTTAAGAGCAGTTACTCAAAACAGTAGCAAACCCACTGAAAACATTATCCACCTTTTGGGAATACATCCGCAATGTACATTTCTCTTCCATACAGCCCCCAATCAGAAAACGGGATTCAGTTGCCCCCACATTCCTATTTTGTGCCTACCTGCTGCTGTTTTAAGTACTGTGGAGTACCACACACAGCCTTCAGATGCCACTCCAGAACAGCATGGTCTTCGATAGCTCCTGAGTCACGTCTGCCAGCCTAGCATTGGCTTGAGTAGCACTAGATGTTTATGTTAAAGCAGATGAACTGATCCCTAATACCCAACATGGTGCATAGTTTAGAGACAAAGCAAGTGGGACTTTTCACAGGAAACCTGTGGCATCAACATTGGGTGCTTGTTTTGTTTGATTTTGTCTAAAATACAAACCTATTTGTATAATATTCACCTGAGTAACTCGCATCTGAAGAGTCTTGGAAAGACCACTCAAGGAAAGGATGTCGTCTGTAAGTAGTGTCACGTTTACACTTCTCAACATCTCCATTTTGTTGAATCATATCCACTATCTCCTGTGTCCATGTGGTACCTGAAAATGTCAGTGTTTAGATGTTTCCCATGGGGATAGCCAGGGAACTGAAAGCCAGAAGGATGGACTCCATATCGAAGGAGGAAGGAACAGCACAGAACATGATAGACAAAGTGGAAGGAGAGAATAATGGAGGAAGAATGCATAATTCGTAATACAAAGGTAGTTCCCAAAGCACAGTTTCAGGGATTCCCTATTAGACAGGCTTCTTCCTGACAAGAGAAATAGCCTCCATCCCTATGCTGGTAGTATTATTTGCAGAGAGAAATGAAATTCCTTCCTCCCAATTTTCAAACCTCACAAAACCAGTTATTGCAACATTTGTTTTCATCCTGAATTTGACTGAAAAGAATGAAATAACTGAACTTTGAGTGGGTAAAAATTTCATATGGTTTGAAAATATAAAAATTGCAGGTTTTTTCAACATACCTGTTTGAAAGGTCTAATGAAGGTCAGTACAACATCTCATCTGCCTGAAGTACTGCATCATCCTATAAGAGTTACAGTACTGTGTCTCTTTTCCCTTTGAGCTGTCATTACTGCGTTAACCCCATCTCCTCCAAGGTACTGTGGCAGGTCAGCTAGAGAACAGGCTGAGGGATAGCTTGGAAATAAATGTGGGTAGGAAACTCAGCCCATCTTAAGATGCTTGAATTGTGCAGCTCTGACAGATACAACATAACATCAAATGCACTCTTAACTTTATTTCTGTCCATTTCAAAGGTTGAGAGGTTTTCGCTCAGGCTGGATAAAATAGTGTCGTTTTGCTTTCAGTATACAGGAAATAAATTAAAAGCTTTCAGCTTTTATAAAATTAATGGGGTTTCCTTTGTAATAATGTTTTGGGTTTTTTTTCCCCTACTGAAAAAAATACTTAAAAATTCTTGCTAATTCAAGTCATTATTATTTATGGTCATCAATTTTTCCCAAATCTGTTCCTGAATACCCTAAACTTCTTGTTATTCATTTTTACCTGTGTAATAAGTACAAAGGATCTGATCAAGAGGAGCAATAGTAATGAGCTAAGTGGCCAATCACTGCATAAAATACCAGACCGCTAATACTAATAGTGGGTATTTTATTTTATAGGCTGAAATTATTAAGTGAATTTGGTTATTTCATTAAAATAATTAACCCATATCCAGAAATCAGGACTGGTTTACGCACCAAGTCATTCCCCAAATATATAATACAATACACAGTTGTTCAGTCAGTTTCTATTATTTCTTAGTAATGATGGCTTTTACTAGGGTCTGTTAAATCATTACCTATTGGTGGAAAACATCTATTGTTGCCATTAATATATACGTATATACTCTAAATCAAAGGAAACATTTAAGTATAGGTAATTAGGCTTTGACCATTTGAACTTCAATAATAATAGATGGTTGTTACTTCTAACAAAGAAGTTAGAGGTCACTAGTCACAGCTGACAGAACTGCACATCTTTAAAATATGTCTGGTTTGAGATTAAATAAAATCAGTCACAATAGAAAAACATATGTTTTAATTCCAACAATAAGCAGTATCACAAACTTTTCTCTTCTGTTTCCTACCCACACCAACCTGCTTTTGCATAGGTTGCGATGAGGAGATCATCAGGTCTGGCTTTGAACTTCCACACTTGGTCCCACGTGCTGCACGTTGGTTTTGTGAGGGGAATACCTTCCACTTCATCTAGCTCAGCTCGGGACACTGTCTGTTCCAGACTCAAATCTTGCATTTTATCCAGCGCCATTTAGCACTGCATGAAGAAAGAAAGGTTTGGAATTAACGCGGTTGCTTTGAAAAAAATCTAAATTTACTCATCCATTCTTGAGGTCTCTTTTATTGACTGAATTCCATGTCCTCTGATTTATTTGGCTATGATTTGGCCTATCTGAGTCCACATATAGGCTCCTTTAAAGCTGGATCTTATTTTCAGAAATGCTGGGTATATTGCTGATGGTGGTTCTCAGTATCTCTAAAAACCTCTCTGTTTACTCAGATACAAAAAGAGAAAAAAAAGACACATAATTTCCACCTTTAAACATTTTACCAAACATATTTATGTAAAATTATGGGGCCTTTGAAAGGCAAGAAAAAGTCATCAATCAGAAGTGTGATTCCAAAAAAGGCAGAGTATAACAGCTCCCACTGAAGTCAGCATCCCAACCCTTCCTTCTTAAAGAAAATCAACACAAACACCTGCTAACACTCTTCGGACCTCATACTCACAACAGTGTTTGCAGAGCTTTCTATGTTTCGTTCCTGGAGCTTTTCCCTCTTAGAGCTCTTTGCTGTATATTGACATTTGTTGCAGATAAATAACCTGAACTAGATAGATCATTGACTTAAGGTTGTTAGACTTTAATCATTTAAATAAATCTAGTTAAGTCTACTGCCTATTGTACGATTTTACAGTAACCGGCTACTGATTTCTGGATTTCTCCCAAGGAGGCCTCTTCTTAGCTGTAAACCTTCAGAGCTCCAGAATTTGGTCAGAGGAAAGTTCTGCTTAAAGGGAGGCCTCAGAAATCATCTCAATTAAAAATATCAGCCAGAAAAAAGAAAAGACATTTCAACCCCAACAGCAAACATTGACAAAAACTTCCTTTCGTGTCCTTGTTTACTCACACCCGATTTCACAGATTTAGTTGAGCAGAGCGAGAAGTTGGGTTTGTGGCTGGGCAGTGACCCAAGGAATTTAAAAAAGAAAGAAGGAAAAAGAAACTTGCCAGAGAATTTTTCCTGCTTGAATGTCTCCAGTCCTCGGCTGTGTTGATGACTATGCACCCACTTAGATCTTCAGGCAGAAGTAGAATGTTAAGCTTGGGTGGAGTTTCGATTCCTCCTATGAGTGTGAGGAGAGCAAAGGAGGAGGTACAGAAGCAGCCAACAGCTGAACAGATTTTCTGGCTTGGTTTATGAACTCCTTTTTAAACCTGTGAAGGAAAAACACTTTGAATCCTCATCTAGTAGAAGGTGTCCTTGCCCATGGTAGGGGGGTTGGAACTAGATGATCTTTAAGGTCCTCTCCAATGCAAACCATTCTATGATCTATTATGACCTATCATCTAAAGTATGATTCTTTACTGGCAACAATATTAAATGTTGGTCAGTAGCTCCAGCAAGATTATTTTAACTTGTGTCTGTCATTGTCAACAGTATTGGAATAATTGATTTTCTTACTAATATTTAATCTAAATTTAAAAATATTTTATTATTTGTTAATAACAAAGATCAATGGGACTGAAAGAATTAAAAGTAACTTGATTCCATTTTCACCAGGTACTACACCATGCTCATTAGATAGATGTCTAAATGTCTGTTTCATTGCTGGGGCTAGCCGTTTATGTTTTAAAGCACTTTCTAGACAGGTTCTCTTCTTATCTAGCCTGACATTACAGGGTCAGGGATCACTGTGTGTGAGGTAATGTTTCTTGATAAGATTTAAGTCCCTATCTATCTCTAAATCTATATGAGAAACTGTGAGAGATAATGTCATGCCCCAGATAAGCCACAAACAGCAGAGTAACTCTGGCTGCGAGAAGTATGCCAATGACACTTTTATATCTGGTTCCCAGCTGTTGCAGTCATGCTGAAATGTTTGGTTGCATCGGGAAAAGCTCTTCTTGGGTAAAAGGTAGGACACTCCAGCTGAACTCAAGCAAGTTTGAATGGATTGCGTTCACAAAGGAAAATTATTTTGAAACAGCATTGCTGTCAGGCATTGCTTATGTCTTCTGCTGAAGGCATGCGAGCACTGTGAGTACTCAGGGTCCTTTTTCGTCATCCTCTGAATGGTCTGTCAATGTTTATATCTAAAATGGCTTTCTGTTATCTCGATTTTTAAAAGACATTTCATACATACTAATCGAATGAGGAAGTGGCCATCGTTGCGTTAATCCTGCCCTTGTATGGAGGGCTAGTCAGCATCGCCAGTGGAGTCTGGAGAGGGATTCAGCTGACTGAACACGAGCCGACTTGCTCTGCAGAGTCCATGAACTCTATGGATTAGCTCTCTGTTGACTGTAGAAGGAGCGTAGATATCTGGGTTGCAAAGACTCACTTACATTTTAAGGCACAGGTGGGAAGTGACGCTGTTCTGTCCTGGAGGTGGGGAGTGAGGTGAGAGTGAGCCGGTGCAGAGCTCTTCTGGATATCAGTAAGAAAGGCCTGACAACAAATGACTTAATAACTGCTTTAATAAGACAGAATGAGAAGAGGAATATAGATAGCGAGTTAATCTTACATCCCTTCAGATGCTGGGAACCTTGCATTTGTGCAAGCATCAGATGGAACCCAGAAGGATTTTTCCCAGGGCACACTGAGCAGGTCCTGTCCGTGGAGAGAAGCTCCTCCTTTTTGGCTGTTCAAGCTATTATATAGTTTTCTTATAATAAAACAACTCCATTCATTAAGAACATTCACAGGAGAACTTCCTGTTGCCCTTTTGGACAAAGGCATGGCCAGGCAGGAGGTGTGATCACCAGTCCCAAGTGGGAGGTGTCTGCAGGCTGATTTTATCCTGCAGCCAAGGGATCTGTGCAGCACAGCATAGGCTGCGCCTACCCTGGTTAACTGTGATGTGCATCTCTGACTCCTCAGCGTACAGTGGTCTCTGGGTGAGGATCACCACCTTCCACCCCTCAATACACATACAGGCGATGATTTCCCTGACACAACTCACAGCGTAGAAATAGTGGGTCTCCATCGAGGGGCTGTGGGAATCAGTGAATTGGTTAAGCCATTCCCTGTACGGTTTCAGGAAAAGTTTCCAAAGAATTGGGAAACAAACCAAGAAACTGAGAGGACTGCTCGATTGGTTTTAAGCCAACCACTTGATCTGTTTCTGGCTCTGACACCAGGTTTTTCTTCTGAAGGCTGGCAACACCAGAACTGTCACAGAACAGGCAGAGAATATACAGTTAAGGTGTAATATCTCTTCTTCTGTTTGTGGTTGGGGTTTTTTTTTTTGTTTTGTTTTGTTTTTTTGGTTTTTTTTTAATGTGACCATTACTTTCAAGTTCTGTCATGGCAGGATTTGCCATTTTCCTTTCTGTGTTAAGCCCGTGCTGATTCTGTTTGTCCTTCTCACACCTGTACCTGGCAGTTCATTTGCTGGTTTGAAAAGGTGTTCACCCCCTGTTCAGATACGCAACCACCCTGATAATGCAGTAATCCCCAAAGCACATCAGCTGGTGTGTCTGAACAAAGAAAAACCCAAGAGCTGCTTATCGAGTGGTTTTTTTTTATAGCAGCTGTGAATCTGAGTAGCCTGTGAACGGTACACTGTGACAGATAAGTTGGAATGAGGTCAAAACCCACCGCCTGTGGCTTTAAAACTGCCTTTGAAGTAGGTAAGGGGTGATGGACTTCTCCTGTTGTGAAATAGGGAGCCGAGAGGTGAACTGGTAAGCCCAGGGACTGGGTTTCTGCGCTGGGATCATGGTTTAGTGGGCCACTCTAAAAAAAGACCAGGCACTCTCTGCAAAGACCTTCCTCCAGGTTTCCATTGACCTTTTCCTGAATGCACACTGCGGGCAGGTGTTTCCTCATGTAAAACACACTGGGTTTATTTTATTTTTTTTTACATTTTTTTTTATTTTTTTTCATTTCTTTTCATTTCATTTCTTCTTTTTTTTTTTTTTTTTTCATTTCAGTTTGTTTCATGTTCTATTTTATTTTAGCTTAGCTGAAAACACTTATATCTTTACCTGGAATGGAAAGCTACAGGCCACTCAACAGAAATGATAATGGGAAAAGACTGCTGGGTGCTCACAGCACAGAGACAAGTGACTGCGAATCAGGAATATGTTTATCTGTCCTTGGAAGTATAGCATTGTACACAAGTACAGCCTTGCTGTATAGCATTGTGAGTTGGGGTAGTTAGGATTAGGTTTTACAGTCATGACCTTTGTGAAACCTGCATCTGATTAGCACAGGAAGTACAAAGGGAGAGTAGAGGTACCTTTATCTTACTTTGGCCGCCCCTCACATCCTTAAATCTACACATGGTAAGCCAACAAATTTTCATTTATCACAGTCTATGAGTCTCATTTAGTTCCAGGTAGAATTCTTTTTTCAGCACACAGCAGTTTCTGTCAGCAACAGAGAGGTTCAGGAATATTATTACACAAGGTAACCACGTTGCTGGGGCGGCTGCTCAGGGCACGGGCTGCTGGCCTGGGCTGGGCTGGGCTGGACGGGACTGGACTGGACTGGACTGCCTCCTCTTCTGGTCCCTGCCAGGATACAGCACCCCTTTGGCACAGGGCCACCAGAGCTGTTTTGGGGATAATGGCCTGTTTGCGCTATTTACTTACAAACTTTTCATTGAGTGGCATAGATTTATTGCTGTTTCTTCTAATTTTTCCTTGGCGTGCACTGAAAGACAGAAGTGTATGTGCTGGGGACCCTTGGATACTCGGTGGATTCAGGACCCCATTAATACATGCTGCTGCTATGCTTCAGGGCTATCCATGCCCACACCATGCTGTTCTTGACATTAATATGAGCAGAGATATTCAAATCTTACTGACTAGAACATCTGAAGGGAGTTGAGCAAAAATAAACAGCACTACAGCGGAGTCAAAACAAGAAGAATAAAGACATAGTTTTCCTCTGTTAGCCCTCCAGACTCTGGAGTCGGGTCTCTGTTATTTTATGCTGTTCTTCAAGTGAGATCTTGTTTAAAATCTCTTATTTCATTAAATAGATCAGTTTAAGGTTTTCTAGCTTGGAAAAAAAAGTGAGAAGAGATTATCTAAGAAATAAAATATGTTTCCAATTACTATCTGAAGCTTTTATTTTTTAAAAAATCATTAGTAGAACATTTCTTATTAGAAGATAATTCTGCAATGAGATCTCTGGCAAAAGGTTCTGTTTTATTAACTAATGGAAACCTCTAACATTTTCTATATTAGCTTTTTTTACTCTCCTTGCAATGAGTTTTTCAGGGATCATCTGTATATAGAGCAAGAACATTTGAAAGAACGCGCATAACCGAAAAACTCACTGCATGTATTACATCCAATTTAAAAAATCTCTGACAGAAATATGTTTTTGACAAGAAATCTGTCTCAGGCTAGTGGACACAAATAATACTCAAACAATTTAAAGGCAGAGAAGGCTGCTTTTGTTCTAATTTTTGTGTTGGAATTGAATATTTTTGCATTTAAAATTTAATCAAGAATCACAGTAGGACTTTCAAATCATGTTAGAAAAAGTGTGTTTTCTTGTTATTTGTACAGGATCAGACTTGAAGTGGGAAGAAGGCTACAAATCCTACATCAGTATCAAGCATTATAATATGATTTTAAATCTTATTTTAATCAGATTTCCCCTGTATTTAGCTGTCTATATGATCTAGGGTACTATTTCTTGGGAATTAAAATCTTCCTTGTTTTGCTTAGTGGTTGTATTACATTTCTCTAAAACTCTAGTCTCCCTCTGCTGGACAAAACACAGTTTTTATTCCAAAAGATGTTAAAATCTTTCAAGTTTAACATTACATTTGAAAGCTATTGAAATCCTTTGATACTAACCTGTATTCCTCATTCAGAAAAATGCATACTCTGGAGAAACAAAAGAGCACTCTGGACAGGCCAAGGATGCACTTTCAGGCTTCTTGAATTTTAAAGCTGGTTGTCTGCATTCTTCTCTTGGTGGCTGGATTTAAGTGACCTGACTATCAGTCAGTGAACAACCTTAGGTGATGAAAGCTTTTGATATTGTGGAATTCATCTAAAGTTAATCACAAATATGTCCTGTCATAGACTTCTGGCTGTCACAGCCTGTATGTTGTCAAGATACCTGCAGGTACCCGTAAAATAGGAACAGTACTACCAATATTGTGATGATTATTTAATGAATGTCTCAGTTGCAGCCAGATATGCTTGAGATAATCATCACAGATATATTTATGTAATAGCAAAATAAATACTAAGGGAAATGTTAAGTGTAAGCATGGAATGAAAAGTCCTAAGGCTTTAATTCAGCAACACATTTAAGCACGATACCCAAGTGCAGTCCCTGTCAGTGAAGCACTTAGGTTCCATTACCATCACACTCCAGAAATTTCTTTGCTTTAAGTATCCTCTCTCCAGCAGAGTCTCCTGCCGGAGGAAGTGTTGGAGACCACAGTTTATATAACTCTGACCAGCTCTGCATGTGTTGGGGTCACAGTCATATTAATATACAATCTTGTTATTGTGAACATGCAGTCAGGTGATAAAGTTTAATTGGACTCCTACAGATTTTTCCTAATACTTTTCCCCAGAAAATACGCATATGAACTGCTGCGGTGTCACCCTGTCAGTGGCAATACATGTTTTTGGCATTGTTTCTGGAAATTACTTTGTAGAAATAAAAGGTCAGGTATTCACTGCATAGAATAACACCTTCCCACTTGTAAATGAGATTTGGTTTAGAGCCACAGGGGGAAAAAAGAAACTTGTAATAAACAGTTACAGAGTTTGGTGCCCTTTATATATATATGAAATGATGGAATTTACATACAGACATTGCTTAGTGTGTTAATACATGATTCCCAGTTGTCTGTAGACTCCACGTTGCTAGCTTAGCTCAATGTGGATGACGTTCATGCAGGCAGTATTGCTCAATGTAGGTGAAATAGAAGCTGTTCATGTAGCTCAGGCTTAAACTTAAACATGGGTGTAGCAAAAGTCTACATTCGTGAACTTGGGAGCACTGCTTAGTTTTCGGTGCCTGACACACCCGTGTCCTTGTTTCTTCCGAAAGGAAGCCCCAGAATTTGTGCCAGATCCTATGGGGGACTGATATGCCAAGACACCCGTTTGTGCTGTGATGAGAAAGCAGGGGTGAAGACACATAGGTCCAAAGACCAAATGCAACCGAAGAGCCTATGGACAACAGGCGAAGAGTAAGTGTCCAAGCTTCCAGGCAGCAGACAAGCGTCCATCAATGAGCAGGTGCTAACTGAGCAGTCACAGTCCTTGTCCTTAGAGGTGTGCTGAGTGGAAAAGGAATTTACTTTCTCCAGCCTTTTTGCTTGACCTGCTCTGCAACTGCCAAATTTTAGTAGGAAAGAGATGCTTTTTAGAATATGCACCCCAAAAAATAATGTAAATTGTCCATGGCTCTCTGTTGATTCCTTTGTACTGATAGATGAATCTTACTCTTAAAGCTGGATCCAGGATTCTAGTTCTAAACAGAGTAAGTTGTCATGTATTGCATTTATGGATCCAAATATAAGCTTCATGCCACCGTAACAGCAGGAGTTCTTTTAGTGACTGTCTCGACGAACTGATGTGAAAATATTTCCATTTGAGCCAAACATCTGCTTTGTAGCACAGCTTCAGCCTGGAGAAGAGAAGGCTATAAGGGGGTACCTTATAGCAGCCTTTCAGTACTTAAAGGGGGCTTACAGGAGAGATGGGGAGGGACTCTTTATCAGGGAGTGGAGTGATAGGAGGAAGGGTAACGGTTTTAAACTGAAAGAGGGGAGATTTAGATTAGATATTAGGAGGAAATTTTTCCCTATGAGGACGGTGAGGCACTGGCACAGGTTGCCCAGAGAAGGTGTGGATGCCCCATCCCTGGAAGTGTTCAAGGCCAGGCTGGATGGGGCTTTGAGCAGCCTGGTCTAGTGGGAGGTGTCCCTGCCCAGGGCAGGGGGGTTGGAATTAGATGATCTTTAAGGTCCCTTCCAACCTGATCCATTCTGTGATTCTGTGATTCTAGTGAACATCTCTACTTGTATTAGGTGAAGTTACTCAACAGACTATTTGCATGATCACTTTATTGAGCCTTCTTTATGGATGTAAGCAAAGCTTCTTTGAAAGGGACTTTGTGAACTGACAGCATTTCACATCTGTCCTCTTTCAACTGGCATTTCTTTCTGAGGCCTCAATTTGACCATTTATTGAGTGTTTGTACCACAGCAGCAGGACAGAACAGCCTGCGAGACAGGAAAAATGCATTTCCTCTTAAACCCCTCTATACACCTACGTATCTTCTATAGCCCTCGACACACAGGTTGTGATTGAGACAAAATGGCTTCACTGCTTTGGATTCAGTACTGTCATTTGGATCCGCTGTGGCTACTGGCAACTGCAGCCTCCACCTGAGGCTGTGTCAAACTAGGGAGCTAGGTCAAAGCAAAACACAGACTTGCACAATTATTTTTACAATTATTTCCTGAGAAGAAACATGTACTTCTTCATTACAGCTGAAGACTGGAGACTGAAAATTTAATTCTTGGCTCTACTGGTGATATAGCTGGATGCTCAAGTGCTACTTTAAGCACTAAAACATCTTGACCTTTCAGCTGGAACAATTAAATGGAGTTTTGCTTAAGTGGCACATCTGCTGTTCAAGCTGGGACTTCATTGCATGAAGACTGCCATTCCCAGTTCAGAAGACATTTGCTTATCCAACCAAATTATAACTCCAGTTTCCTTTTTACAAACATCTGTTTGGAGACAGGAAAATCTCTCTGGATGTGAAGTGTCAGAAAGAAGATTCAGAAATTTTCATGCAGTGTTGAACCCGCGATCATTAGCCAAGTTCCTCTCTGAAATTATGCAAGCCCAACAATATTACTTCTTCAGCCTAGTGCTGCTCGGTTATGAGAAATCCTTATATGACTATTTCATAACTTAAAGAAAGGAATCCAGATGCTACAAACAAGCAAAACATATATGCTACCATTTTTCCAGTACAATAGGTCTGTGCATCACAATTCTTATTAGGCAGCAGAAATAACATTATATGTGAAATACCTGAGCAGTAAGAAACTCCAACTAACAAGGCTTATAAAAATTTTGCTCTCGGCACTGGGTGTCCGTATGCATGGTTGTAAAAAGACCTTACTCAGTTAAACACTGTGCAGTGAGGGAAAGCTGTAAAAAATTTTAGTAGGTTTTCTTGTGAATATAAAAATTAAATTATTACCACCAACATTTTATCGGGAACATTCATTAACAGCATAAAATCTGATACTCTTCAGAAGTAAAGAAGTCTACATGTTTCACTTGCCTCTGTGTTCTGATTCAGGAAGCCAGCTTTAATTTACAATGGTGGATCCTTAATGGTAGGCATTTTTAAGGGATTTTATGTGTCTGTTTTGAAAAGTCTGTTCACATTTTCAATCAAAAAGACATTTTGAGTGGTTGAAAATTCCCAGAGGTTCATTTGAAACAGATTGAAATCTGCATCCCTTCCCAGCCCTGTAACAAAAGAGCACTTTAACAGCTGGACAAGTACCAGGATGAGGTTAACTGGTGTTAGCAACAGCTGGAATCCGGGCGCCTTTCTGTCCTACCGAGCTTGCCTGTTGTGTTAGTGGAACTGATGCAGGTGGGAATATTTAAGTGGGAAATTTGACCTCTCCCTTTTTAAATTTTCTTGTAGATTTTTTCATTTTATTGATAAAGATCTTCTCAGAAATTAGTGGATGTGTTTCTGCTCTCATTTGGGCACTCTTTTGGAGCGTATGCCCTATTCGTATCAACAGAATTGCACCGGGATATAACTAGGAGGAGAGGAGTTGATCTAGGATTCATAAAGTCTGTTGATGTTGCCATGTATTTCTCTTCCTGCAGGCTAACAAATCAGCCAACCTGCTTCCTTCAGGCAGCTGGCATAAAACCAAATAGCAGTGTTCCCATTTTCTGGAGAATTAACACCAATTAACAGAAGGGTCTCCATAGTGCACGCATCACCAGCCTGTGGATGCATTTCTTCTGTTCTTGTATAACGCTCTACTATGCCTACCAAAATGGGTTCAGGACTGTACATTTTAAGTAGTCTCACCCACAAGTCCATATATGAGGAATAGTGACCTATATATGAAGAAACGTATGTATACATACAAAGAAAATTCTTTAGTCTAGATCTTTGTTGTCCAACCAAATGTTGAATAGAAGGTTTGAAAAAACACCTGCATAAAAGGACTCATTTCTAAAGTGCACGGCTAATCCTGCTTCCATAAAAATGTAGGGTAATATATCTATTACTTTAATGGGAGAAGAGCTAGGTTGTCATGGTGGAGTATTGAAAACTACTGGAATGTGTAAGGCTTTAAAAAAACCTTACAATCATCGGAAAATTCTGCACTAAACAGATACTTTTTCCACTCTGCTTAACAGCATATCTCCTGGAGGACAGTCCTCTGGTCCAGAGATTGTAAAGGAGGCACATGAGGTTCTGGTCTCTGTGTACTTTGTGTCATACTTTCTGTTCCTGTAGCTCCAGCCTTGTTCCTTGGGACGGTGAGGTACACAACTGTATGTCACCTGCAAGACAGAAGGACAGGACCTTGCTTCAGTTCTTCCCCAGAAAAGTAGAGTTTAAAGTCAAAACAGATATGAAGTGGGAAAGCTAAAGGAATAAAAAATGACCAGTCAGGTGTTTTGTGCTTTGACCTAAACTGTATGAGTGACAAAAGTGTGACAGCATGGTTTCTGAGTTATTAGAAGTTTCTTACCTTTTAACGATGTTCATTCTTTACGCTTCCAATTGTCTTGAAAAAAGAGTCTTGGAAAGCCACTGCTGGCCATTAAATCTCAGTTAAAAATTTTTATGATTGTCTTCAGCACAAAATTGGGAAAATTATGGTCACTTATTCTTTTCTAATTTTGGATAGGTGTCTTTCCTTAGATTGTATATGTCTGGTCTAAAACTATTCCGTTGAATTTGATGGGAGTTCATAAACTTAAACTCTATACTGTTTACAGCTTTCCAAATGGTGAAAAGTTCAGCAAAATATTAATAATCCAAATTTATGTGATTTTTCTTTTTCAACAAGAATGATGTGACACATAAGGATTCCTACTGAAATTAAAGAACAGAAGATTGCAAATTAAGAGCAAATATCTTATAAAGTGACATCCTTATAACAACTATGGCTGCATTTGAAGGATTGGGTAATTATGACCATTAATATAATATGTTTTATTTTACGTGTTGAGAAAAATTCCTCCTGTCACACTAAATGACAGTCGTGATACAGGATGAACACACTTGATATTTGTATACTTAAAAGACAGCTATTTTTCAGTTAATATATGCCATTCATCAGTGTCATTAAAATATTAGCATACTTTTGTACTGTATGTAAGGACTGCTTCTAATGCTACCCAATATAAGAAGAGTAGTTTGTTTTCTTTGCTTTAATGAAGACGTTTCTTTTATAGAGCATCCAGGAGAGAGAGACCTGCATAAAAGAGATGTGTGAATGATTTAAGGATAATATACCATATTAGGGATTTCTAATGTCAAAGAAACATTCTGGATGCTTTGTCTGCATTCATCACACTCGCTTTTGCATGCATTGAATATGGAAGCTGTCAAAAGCGTTGAAAGTCTGACAGATTTTTTGAGCTAAGTATTTTATTTTTTGACAGAACAGTTTGGTTTCTGAGCCCTGCATCCTTGCTTCACTGAGCAAAGGATGCTGTTATGTTTGGCTTAGTTCATTTTGAAGTCTCCAGTGGTCATAACCCATAAACCAGAGTGACACAGGGCCATCAATCAACACACGATGACTCTTGTCTAAGCTTTGAATTCTTGAGGCTATCTTTGCACATGTTGTTCAGAGTGCAACTTGTGGAATATAAATCATTTTTATAATGTGATAGTGGAGCTCTGAGATTGGAGTTCCTGCCCACATCTCCAGGTTCTGAGCATTTAACTGCTGGGTGACCTACCTGACAGCGCTGTTTCTTCAGGCGTGGTGTTTTCACACTTAAGAATGCCTCTAAACATTTTTGAGTTGTACTTTAATGACATGGCATTCAACCAATGAGCCATGAACATACCTGGGTTTTTAGTGGCTAAATGGCTGCACTCTGATGGTGATTTTCTTCAGGCTCAATATTCATTTTATTCTTTCTACTGTAATACTAGCTAGTAGTTACAAGGTGAGTACTGGCATATATGCCAAACTTAAAATTTGGCAAATTGAAATAGTGATATATTTGGCTTGCTATTTGCATGTATCTACGCTCATTTCTAGGTTTTACGTAAGACTGACCGTCTTTTGCGCCATTCCCATACAGTTAGATACACAGATTTTCTGAGTTAATTGAAGGAAAACGGAATCTCTTAGCTCAAACCATTAAAAAACCCTAACCTAAATGGTACAAGTGATGTTGTTCTACTCCAAAAACTGGACCTCAAGTTTGTGCTGAATTGTGATTTTATCATACCAGAAGGTTTGTGATTTTTACTGATCACTCAGTTTTGGGAGTTCTGTGAATCCATATTTTACAAGATGGCTGATTTGAGACATTTGTTCAGAAATACCAAAAGCAGGTAAAAACTCTCCCTCCATGGCCTTCATATTTTATGACGAAATAAAATTGAAGTAGGATTCAGCAGGGAAATTAAGTATGTGACTGATTTAAAACCCTCTGAAATCCCATGATTTTTCTTTTCTCTTATTTTTGGAAACTTCAGCATATGACTGAAGACAAGCATTTGTGTAAATGCTTTGGGGGCAAAGGTTTGAGGATAAAACTCCTCATGTGAAGAAGCTATTATTTTTTTTCCTTTCATGTGTAGCCTAACTGTGTATTTGAATTAATTTTTCATTGTAAGTAGGCTGCTAAACATGACCAACAAGCACACCTTTCTATGAAAAAGTATTAATATTTTAAACCACAAAGATATATCTCTACATAACTGCAGCTACTTCTTTACTTGTTTGTCATCTCTTGAATGATTTTTCAGCGTGCTCATTGTGCTCTCCTAGTCCTGGCTCTGCTGTAAACCTCATAACAAATGGGAAAAATCTGTGGCTAATTTACAGGGTTTTCCAGTTGGCTCGCGACGGTTCAAAGACAGCAGCTTCTGCTGGCTCCAGGGCATTTTGTGGCTACTGGTGAAGAAACATCCAGCTATTCTGATTCTATGATTCTATTTCTGGGGTGTAGGGATGGGCTAATCTAGGGCCAGCATAGCATGAGGGTTGTGTGGATTTAGTTGCCGAAGCATAGGAGTCACCATCTAAGCACCAGGACATCCCAATCTGGCCTCCAGCTGCCTCTCCAGAAGGGCAGAAATCTCCTGTAGGTCATAGCTGTCAGCCATGTGCCAACATCTTGGAAATACACTAAATTAGCGTCACACTTGCTTGAAGGACTCCGTGTGTGTGACTCAGCTATCCCTTAGCGTGCAGACACAGTGGATACATCCCAACGCATGTAGGCGATAGCTCTGACAACTTCATGCAATTATGTGTGGTAGAGTTATAGATATAAAATGTGTTAAAACCCCTTCATCAGCTTCAAGAGTTTCAGGGAACTGATCTCAAGACTTAGCACTAGAAGCTGCTGTCTGAGAAGAGCGTATGCAGGAGCTGATGACTGGTTTCACTTCTCATTTACCAGCTGGCAGCAAACACTTAGCAAATCTAATTCAGAAAGCACGGTCAGGAAACACTCTTATGAGGAGCCTTCTCACACTTGTCGGAAGTGTGAGCACTTTGTGAAACAAGGAGTGCAGAAGTGGGTCAGAAATTAAGATTTTTTTTCTATGTTAACACCCCCTTAAAATTCAAAGCAAATGATCTCCTCTATTTAAGTGACTGGTGTTGGCAGGGCTTCCACCAGCGTTTTCACAGGGATGAATACTTGGAATTAGTTGCCGTACAGCAGGGTTGTGTACTATATACTACTACTTTCCTTTTTCAGCACATTAAGGCAGCCAGCACTGCCTTATGAAGATTGCCAGCATGCCTATAGCATCTACTACACATCAGCAAGCAGGCAGCAGTGTGTTGGAGCACTCTCAGGAGGGCTGTCCCAAGAGGAACCATTCTGGCTTCATCACATCAAAGGGCTCCAGTTCTTGCCTGACACTGCCTTAATGGCTTGGACATCCATCAGTTCCCTGGTATCTGCAAGAAGCAAACCCAGCTGTGGGCTGCTGAAAGGACCAGGACTCTGCAATGGATATGTGATGCTAAATACATAAGCCGTGTTTTTGTTGCTATGTTTATGTTGTGGTTTAGCTGTAGGCCCACTCAAAATCCAGTGCAGAGAGAGTACAGGAGCCATATATTTATAAGTAAAAGAGAACCAGAGAGTGATTCCTAGCCCAGCAAATACAAGCCTGCTCTCAGGGTTATACTCAGGGACTACCATGGGAGGAAGCCGGGTCTGCAGTACCCCAGCTTCAGGAACTAAAGGACTCGAGCATGCGTAGTTTCCTTTGGGAACAAGCAGCCCAAAGGTCCTCTGGGCAGTGCCTTGTGAACAGGCAGTGATCTTCCAGTTAGTGGGCCACTGTTCTCACTGCATGTTCACTTATTCTCATGGGAAAACCTAATTTCGTATTACCTCTCACATCGGCCCTTCACTCATCCAGCTCTCTTAATATCACAAAACAGTAGTAGCAAACTACAGGAGCAAACACGTTCTCCAAGGCTGAAATGAGATTTTTTTTTTTTCCCAATAAGAAAGACTGGCTGGTCTCCAAAGCTCGTCTGTCTCTGCCTGATTTCCTGCCAGAGTCTTCTCGTGGTTGCGCTCCTGCTCTGCTCTTAGAAGATCAGTACAGATACCTTCATAACCATGGAGCTGCTTTTCATGCTCTACTATTTCTTCATTAAATTCAGGCTTTTGTGTTTATGCCCCCACTGTTTTCCTCCTTAACAAGCTCTTAAATCACTGACATAGGATGCTGGGAGAATTGATGTAGGAACTTGATTGTGAAATGAAAGCTTCCGATCCCAGAAACAGCAATGCTGCACCAGGACCTGCTGGATCTGGTACAGATAGCAAATGACACCGCGTGGCTCTTGTTGTGTGGCTGGAAATAGGTGTTCGTGGGCCTGTTCGCAGCCAGGGTGAATATTATATGCTCCTTATCTCTCTCACTTGGTACAGGTCCCCATGAAAACTGTAGCCTCTCATCAGGTCTTGAATCAACAAACCTAGTTTTAGGAGTTGTTTTTTTTTTTTCGTTTCCAAAGCAATAGTTTCCCTTTGAAGCATGAAGCTTCTCCTAGAAGTGTGCTCTGATGCTCTCTGTTGGGCTGCATGTTTGAGGGATCACCAGCACTTAAGGAAATCCCATTCTAGTGGGGTTTAGGCAAACGTGGCGGTAAAAATTTTATACCAGGGATTTAAGCAACTTGCACTGCTCTGAAAGAGCTGGCTGGCTCTTCTGAGAGTCCCCATCTGCCTACGGAGGTGATCACACTGCACATGGGTGCTCAAAACCTTTCTGTAGATGTGGCAGTAAGCCGGAAGACAAAATGATCACAATTGGCCACTAATGATGTGTATCGCATTGCCTGGAGAACAGTATCAAAGACCTAGGGATAGCTTTGTGGTGGTGCTGAGCACACACAACTGATACAGGAGCTGATTGAAAACGTGCTTTGAATATACATAAGACTATAAAAAGGCAGTTCTGAAAAACGAGAATATAGCACTATAGTTCTTTGATGGAGTTATCATCCATTAATTTAGTTAGTCCTTTTGGAACATGATTTTAGACTTTTGAAATCCCTAGCAAAATGTAGCAATGAAGTCCACAATTTAATTACAACTCGTTCTAAAAAGATATTTCTTTAAAAAATACTCAGCATGGTAATTTCACTAGAAGCCCTCTATTTTTCTTTTGAAAATTTTTCCCTCTTCAGCTTCTTTGTACAGTCCATAAAGTGATAAGGCAAACATCTTTTATAACTGAGACAGACTCCATAGGTAGCTCGGGTTGGTCACCCAAGATTGATAAGCACAGCTTAAATTCTAGCTTTAGACACTCTCTGTGTCTGAGTTTCTCAACTGTAAAACTAGAGCTGGTATGAAGGTTGTAAAATTAGCATGATTATTGCTCTTGTGTGGCTATCGCTCTTAGACACACAAGTAGAGAAAGATGTTTAGTATATTAAACAGTTCAGGAAGGGTTTGAGGCTATAAGCATCAGTTCTGGAAAGCCTATAAATAATTTAAATGGATAACATAAGAATTTTTGAACTGCTGAATATTAACTTGCTAATGACTTTAAATGATCCATTTTCTATTAGTTCTAATTCAAGAAGTGGAGCAATTTTACAATGTATATTTTCTTCCCATAAGGTTACATTTTTGCTTCACATACTCTTCTCATGGCTTTTTTTTTTTTTTTTTTTTTTTTTTTTTTTTATGTTTTCAAATTTAGAA
>VXBH01001601.1:0-62026 GCA_013400035.1 Rynchops niger | reverse complement strand
AAAAAAAAAAAGACAAAACCCAACTATCAGCCCTTCGGGAGAGGCTCCATCCCGCAGCTGGCCCCAGTAGATGGCACTGTTTTGAATAACTTGAGGCAGGGCCGGCGATGCCCGCGCTCCGCTCCCGCCCCGGTCCCGCCCCGGAGCGCGGTGGGGGACGGGACCGTACCCGGCTTCAGCCGTCCTCACTCCGGCGGCAGACGGCGTTTGCCTTCTCCCCAGTTAGAAACGGGTTAGCCTCGACATTTTCGCCGTATTTTGTTGAGCAAGAGTTTGTTGCTCGCAAGGAAAAATCATCGGTATTCCGCTGCTGTAACTGGGTTTTTCTGTCTGCTGCCGGTACCTGTTGCTTCACTTCACAGAATCACAGAATCGTTTAGGTTGGAAAAGACCCTTAAGATCATCGAGTCCAACCATCAACCTAACACTGCCAAACCCACCACTAAACCACGTCCCTCAGCACCACTTTTAAATACCTCCAGGGATGGCGACTCAAGCACTCCCTGGGCAGCCTGTTCCAATGCTGGACAACCCTTTTGGTGAAGAAATTTTTTCTGTCATAATAACTCCCCCTCCCCCTTCACTTTGTAATAGATCTTCCCCTCCCATTATGGTTTTCGGCAGATTCAGTGTTCATTTACAAAGTCACAGAAAAATCTGCTGCCGGTGTCGGCGGTGAGAAATATCCCTTCCTGTGAGGTGCTTTGGAGAGACAGTGTCTACGCTGAGGGGTGAATTTACCCTGTATGTGAATGAGCCTGCTGATTTCCTTCCACAGAGGGAAGTAGGGACCTAAATTCTCGATCTACAGGAACTCTAGTCTGAGAACAGCATGAGGAATTCTCAGTTTTGGCCCTTTCTTTTGGACCCAGTCCTCCTCATCCAGTGCTGTTTTAAAATGTGGGGGGTTGCTTGTTCATTTGTTTTCTGAAGTAATCATTGGCCTGTGGACTAGAAACTGGAGCTGGGTGATTGGCGTAATCACTAGCCTATTGGCAGATTATTCTCTCCAACACTTGGGCCAACATTTATTAAGATAGATTATATAAAGTGGAACAAGTAGGCCGGGAGGATCACAACCATACAGCCTTGGTGAAATTTCCATTGCGTGGTTGGAGAGGCAGGAAGAAATCTGCCCAGACAACCGTGGAACTGGATTTGGTGCTCCTAGCAAGTGGAAAGAGCATTTGTTGGGAGGTGGAGGCAGCCCTCTCCCTCGCAGGCTATGGGCTGATGAGAGGACAAGACTGCTGGCAGCAGAGTAGGCTGCAGCCCTACCTTTCTCCTTTGCACCCCTCTAGTGCAGTTCAGGCAGCTCTCTGCTCAGCATGCAGAATTTCGCAGCTCCTACTTTTAGCCCTGTGTAAGAACCAGCCTTCTTTCCTTTTGCAGGTCCCAGCCTTCATCATATCTTTTTTCCTCCAAGCCCTGATTTTGTCACCTCTTTTTTTTTTTTTTTTTTTTCCTTCTTCTCCCTAATATGCAGTTCTGTTTCTCCTCTTGGGTGGAAGACATAGAGCGATCATGTCTCTTCATAAATCCCAGTTTCCCCATTTTTTGCCTTTTTGTCCATTCCCATCAGCAAACCCCGGGGACAACTTGCCAGCTACGCAAGTGGGCAGACTCTGGAAGGAAACAATATTTCTTCTCCTGATCAGTTCAGGTGCTAAGAAAACCAAAGTGGAGTGAAATAATTCCTCTCTTATAGAAAACTATGGAAAAATACTCTTTGAAGGACTCATCCCCTGCCTGTGAGGTCCTGGGGATTATATCCATAAGAGGAGAAACCTGGTAACCATGTTTGTTATTTCTTTGATACAAGCCTACTTAGTTATTTGTGAATTATGCTCCATCTTGGTGCTGCTGGCCAGACACGGAGGCGGGGGGAGGGCTGCCTTCACCAGCTGTGCTCAGGGCAACTACATGGCCTAAATTGGGTAAAGCATGGGCTTTAGCAGAGGAAAAGGATAACTCAGGCACTTTTTTTTTTAAAGCTTTCTAAAAGCTCAAGAAAAATAGTGTCCCTGAGCAGCCTTAGCTCCTGCAACATTTCTATTTTTAAAAATTTCAATGAGAATTTGAGTTGGTGTTTTCTGAATGCATACATAAGCTGTCCCGCTATGCTGTGTATCACCCTTCAAAAATCCCAAACTAAGGCAAACCAGTGATGAGGGAACACTGGATTCTCCCCCAGCTCTTTCCCCAGGCAAACAATTCCCTAAACACAAATTTTCAAACAAGTAAACCTGAATATTGTTCATTGCCATTTCCTACTGTGATAAGTAGTTTAAGGTCATCTTTTCTGTATTTACAATGTATGGCTTAAAATACAAACACCCTTTGTTTGTGCTTTGTTATTGTCTGCACCACTGAGCGCTTTCATGGACGTACGCTGCAATAAAGGATGGCTTAGAAATTCAATGTGAAAAGGCAGCCAGTGCCACTGGGGAAGAGAGTACTCACGACTCATAGCCTCTCGTTGACCAGGTTCACAAAGTAATGCTTTTTCTAAAATGTACCTAATGCGGGGCTGAAATTTAAGCATCATAAAGGCACAAGACAAAACCCACCTTCCAGTCCTTTTTCAGCCTTTGATAGAAACTTTATCAGCAATTTAATTAAATATTTGTAAGGTCTGCTGCAATTTTGCCTGAAAGTGAAAACAGACTTTTCTGGACATCCTGTTCTTACTTTTCTTTCTGTACAAGAACGACATGACATTTTAAAACCTACAGGCACTTTCTTTTCTTCCACTCCTTAATTGAACAGCATGATATATTTTGAACTGCTCTTTCACTGCGATTCCCATGTCTGAAACATGCCCAACACAGATGTCTCACTTTTGCCATTCCTCTTCCTTCCCCTTTAAAAATTTGATCTCCAAGACAAACAGGTGAAGCTGGACAGGGTTCTTCTTCAAAGCAGATTTTAATTCTCGTGTCTGTGATTGCCAGTTGCAAAACATAATAATTGTGATTGCCTCTGGGCTTGAGAACAAGCCTCAGATATCCATTCTGGAACAAGCATTTTTCAGAGCTACTAGGCTGCATTTATAGTTGTGTTAGCAGGTGTGAATTATTTAGTTAAGGTCGGGAACCTGTTTTCTTTAGAATATGCAGGTTTCAGATGCAGATTGACCATTTAAAATGTGTTAATTGCTTGACAGAGTAGGTTATTGCATAACCCAACCATTGCTGGGTTGGATTAAATTTTGTTGAAAAGAGTAGATCCTCCATTTCATATAGTTTTATGAAGTACTGGGGCATATATTTCTGCCCCAAGCAGAGGCATTGCAAGGCAGCTTGGAAATGTGAGTGGTACGTGTTGATGAGCTGGGTCTGTGTATTATTTTGGCAAGACAGGGTACATGAATGACAGAATAGCACTAAATAATATAGGGATATATTATTGTATATTGCATAGCATCTATGTGTGGTCATGACAAGAGTGTACAGCATTGAGGTACTGCATTGAAAGAGTGGGAAAATCCCCTTCAGTGCTCAGTCCACCTGACTTTCATGAAAGTAGGATGTTGGACATTACTGTGAACATACAAAATTACCCCAAAGGTCCCTGATTCAATGACTGAGTTTTGCATGCAGCAGAACATCACATCTGTTCAACAGGATCCTGCTGGCCTTGGGCCTTTTTGTCCAGGGCTCAAATGCCTTTTCATCGCCTATAGAACTTCTGTTGTTCATTTTTTCATGCTTGAAATGCCCGTGGTTGTGTTAATATCCAGTGTGTCTCCAAACTGCCCCAGTGCCACAAAGAGCACGAAACGACTCAGTCTGGTTGGGACCAGCTGTAGGGGTGGGACTGATGGAGTTCGAGCATATAGAGCACCAGACATGAGATGAGCAGGCTGAAGCTTTGGGGCTGACTGAACTTATTTTTCGCAGCTCTCCCCTGCTTTAGAGAAACAGTCTCCCCACCCATGGTCATGTCCCTTTCATCTGGATGTTTGGTAAATATCTACCAGATGGGTTTGCTGAGAGAAGCCTACTGAAAGGGGAGTGAAAATAACCAGCAGTTATGAACATTGAACAGGTAAATGTTGGCATTTGAACCTAAAACCTCAGTAGAAGTTGTCCTGGCAACAGCATCCTGAAGTGTGGGGGCAGAGAGGGATAGAGAGACCCCATCCTGGAGCTGAACCAGCGGCCTGCTGAAGCTTAGGGAGGTGCCTAATCAGGGATAATCAACATCGTGGAAGCTGCTTGATGATGGACTGCTCCTCCACAGCTGCTGATGAGCAGCCTGACTGTCATACATTATGCACTGCTAACCTGTTTGGTGAATAATTTTCGGTAGCCCAAGAGGGGGTCTAATCAGGTGCAATGGAAGTCTTTTCCCTGACTTTGCCTCTCTGCAAGGATAAGGCCCTTGAATCATGCACTGCTGGCAGGCCATTCTCAGAACGAAAAAACTGAATTAGTTACTATCTTCCTGGTTCTTGCAGCCAGCAGAGTGGAGATACTGTGTGGTATCTGCTTTGGACGTGGAAATGGGAAAGTTAAAATAAGTGAGCTGGACAAGATGCAAGTAGCAACATTATTTATAAGGGAAGAGTATTGAGAGTGTAGTATAATCAGCTCCATGTTACTTATGTAAGGGAGGAAAGATGAAACCAGAAGCCTAGACAAATCTTTTCTTTCTGTTTGGGCATTCTTGTAATTAAAAAGCTATAGTGATGGTGGCTAACTACTTCACTGACTTCTTACTGGAATCACTTAGAAAAACACAGGTCTTACTTTATCACTCAAGAGACCAGAAGAGATAACATCATAAAAGGGGGAAAAAAAGTTCAAATGCAAGAGCTGGAACCTGAATGAAATGCTTCTGCAGTGGAGCTGGCTTGGTATCTCCATTCTGTCCTCTCTAATGTATCCAGACCCATGGCACCTTTGTGCAATGCTACAGCATGGTGTCTGCCTAGCTATATTGCTCCAAAAGCAAGTTCACCAGGTTCATAAGGCCTGCATAAACACCAACCATATCCAGCACTGTGTATCCCACTGGATAATCCACCAGCAGCTGGTGGCCCCGTTACTTTTGTTTCTTTCAGTAATTTACCAGTTACTTGTCTGAGATTCTCTAAAATGTGCTGGTAAGGGAGTCGGTTTTCCTCAGTAGACCAAAGCACTTTGCAACTTTGTTAGAGCCTGCTGAGGCAGACTATTCACGGTGCCAATAGAAGCGCATCTCCAGAAAATAAACAAACCCCCTCAACATTAAAACTGCGAGAGCTACATACTCTCAGTTTCTTGGATATTATGCAGGGTTTGTTGCAAAATTATATTGGAAATGAAGGAGCTAAGGAAAATCGTAGTTTAAAATTCAGTGCTAGTCAGCACTAATGACCAGAAATTGGGTAGCAGCTGGTGGCTGTTCCAGTTTATTCCTTGTGAAAGCCACATTCATGAGTGTGAGATGAAAGAGGGGAAACACTTTCCTATTGCCATTTCTAATAAAGCAGTAAACATCATTGAATGCCAGAGGAAAGAGTACGAATTTGATTTTTCCTGCTGGAGCTTTCTGATGCAGAATCGAATCTGCCTGGTGGCTAAATTATTGATGACGGTTGCTGTTTTTAACCCTACTGTATTGCCTGTGATATGGTAAACATAACTTCTCCACAGGTTCTCATCCTGACTGCTGGCCAAATTTTATTCTTGATTGTCCACCTGTGGCTGCTATTAATTTAGATAAGAAGCACAGTCACGGTGCTGCAGGTAGTAATTAGGCATAATTTATTTTTGTCCATCCTGAGTGATGAATGTGAAAATTTGCATAGAATAATTTTTCATCCTTAAGTATCAATTCTTCTCGTGGTTTCTAATCAATAGCTTGTGACTTGCACACAGAAACGACAAAGGATCAAAGTAAGTCTTACCCATTCCTGCCTTCCCTGTCTCTTTACCCTTTGATGCAGTTATTTGTTGTACAGATGCATCAGAAGCACATCTTGTGTCTGTCTTCCTTAGTCTTTGCCTATACAACTGAACAAGTATGGCAGGGCTGATTGCAAAGGTATGCATTTCTTGCACACATAGGACAGCAATAATCTAAATACAATTATGCCATTAGCAAGCTTTTAGAGACAGGCAGGATGTAGCTGTGACTGCTTAAGACACCTTTCTTAGGTGCTCAGCTGCATCCTCAGATCAGAGATTCATCCTTGGCCATTCAGCCTGCTAGAGATGAGCTTTTTTTCTCTCTCTGTTGCTTTTCTCCGCGCTTTATTGCAAAATTGTACAAAGTCCATATTCATTATTTGACCTGCCACAACAAATTAGCAAAATAACTTGTGCAGATGATGCCAAAAGGGAGGGTTTTTTTTACAATGAAGCCTTTGCCACAGAAGCCTTTGGACACATTCATCAGAAGAGGAAACCCAAGTGTTTGCAGCCGTACAAGAGTGTGGGGTACGAGATGAAATGAATGTGGGTGTAAAGATCACTAACCATAAAAATCACAGCATGTTTGCCAGAAAAGATTTATATTTTGGAAAGAAAAGCTGCATCCTCTGCAGCATAGAGTGTCTGACATTATCATCCTACTTCTGCGTACAGGTTTGCAGCACCTTTCTGCTACAGTGTCTGCATTGACTTCCACGAAGATGCTCTTGTTTTACTCCAGGCCAAAATCTGCCCCAGAGCTACAGTTTCTAGAGCAAATGACTGACATAAAGGTTCTTTTTGCTGTTTCAAACAGCAGGGAAGAATTTTTTTTAAAAGTCAGGCTTGTGGATGATGAATAAAACATGGCTCAATGTGATGCCATTCAGCAAGGGAAGCTGTGGAATAATTTAAATTTTCTCACACATGGGTTTTGTACACCAGTAAGGACTCGTGGTCGCACTGCTGTTAGTGTTGAAATCTATTATAAAATTGTGAGAATAACAGGGCACATAAGAAGTAAGTAAAACCGAGAATTAATTATTCCTGTTAGAGGAACATAAGCACACTTATTAGGTATACTTGCTGCCTGTGGGAGATATTTCTTTCTCTTTTTCCCTTCCCCAAGCTCATCAGAGGACAAAAGCAGAAAAAATGAGCGTAATGGGTTTATTCTTTCTTTGTGCGGTGTTTATGGAAGCTAACAGCACTAAAAACCCATTGTAGGTTAAAATAATAGTTCTTTAGAAAGGTTTTAGAGAGAGGTACATTGTCAGCATCAGAAAAAAATAGAAGGTTGCATGTTATTTATACACTGGTTGGGTTTCAGTGGGCTCCCAATGTATTTCTGAAACATATGTTTAATTTGCCACATACCCTCAACTGGTAGGAAGACAGTCTTTATTGGAATATCTGCTTCATCAGGAAATGCCTTAGAGATTCCTCAGAGCCACATTTTTCACTTTTGTTTTTAATTTTACAGAAGGTGTGGATAGTATCTCCTCGTCCTGGAAGACAGTCTTTGTTGTACCACTACTTCGATGAGCTGTTAACTCAACCACAGCTTGCGAAAGGTACCCTGCAAAGCTTTTTTTTTTCCCAGAATCAAGCCAATTTTAGCAATGAATTGAACCGACTGAGCGGTGATGTCAGCACATGCTTAAAACTAGTGATGGCCTCAGGCGGTTAGTCCTGCGTGCTCATTCAGGCATAGTCAAAATAATTGAGGTTAAATAATATTATCGTCTTCTCTTTCTTCTTTTTCTTCTTTTTATTCATGAGTACCTCTGCTTAAAACTTGCTCATTCTGCCTTTTAAATATAGCCTTTGGTGATCTGTCTCTGCATGCTACTAGCAACTCAGTTACTGGAGACATTCAGTATGCTTATTGTTTAGTTGAGGTGGTTTGTGATCTTTTCTGGACACTAGTATATACCGGCAAAGTATTGATAAATTTACCTAGACTCCACCTATGCAATGAAAGGTCAACTGTGCAAAGTTCCTCACAACTTTTCAAAAATATGCTAATAAAAAATTAAGTGTATCGTTAACTGCAAGATCAAATAATCAATAAACAATAAAGAATAAAGAAGTGGCAAAATTCAATATTGTAATTTTTGGAGAGCTCCATGTCTTTATTACAGTTGTGTGGAAGAAAAAGATGCAGCCAGACAGAGCGTTCATTCCTTTGTGAGCACTGCGTGAAGCTGAGGACAGCGAGATTGTTTTTAACTGGTATAATTTATGCTGGTTATAGTGACTGCAAGATGGGAACCCAGGGATCATTTTCTGTAAGTGAAAGAAGACCCTTCCTAGGTAAGGTCAAATTGTGTCTGGTCTTTCTAAAGCAGTAGCATATATGGTGAGACCAGAGTTCTGACAATTGCCTTTGGCTCTACCAGAGCTTTTTTTGCCTATTTCATTGCTGAATCCTTGTTTGGTTTCAGAACACTCATCACACTGAAATTTAATATTTACCATCTAATTTTAATGGTCAGAAACATTAAGTAGATTTATATTATCTTCAAGTTTTAATCCAGGGTAGTTTGCCCCAGGTTCAGTATTACTTTTCTCCTAATTAGTGTCGGAGATGATACAGAACAAATATAGTTGAATCTAGCACTAGCCCTGCTTTTGTAAGTATTTTTTAAATAAAAACATATAGCTCTAGTTACTGTGAGCAAAAATACTTGTTATTTCTTTAACAGAAAAATAAGTTTTGAAGTTATAGATTACTTGTGCTAGAGAGCCAGATGTTAAATATTTGTTAGTTTCTTGTTGGATTCAAAATATGGAGATGTGCAGATCTCTTTTGTTGCCAACAACTAGTGATGGCCACCACAGATTAAGAAAAGTGGTATCAGTCCCACCTGTCACCTGAAAGGGACTTGAAGGGCAAGTTACTTCACAAACGTTGCCAACACACATTCCTGAAACACAGGGGTTTTTATCTGCAGGAGCTTGCAAGCTACTTACTTCATTCCCTTCTAGATGAACACTCATCGGACCTCAAAGTTTGAGGCTTTAAAAACCCTCCTCTCCCTGCAGACCACATGTATATAAATATTTGCAAAGCATGCACACTCACAGAGATACGGACACATTTATATGCTGGACAGTTTCCTCCCAGTGACGTTAAAACTTGATTTTAGCAAATATTTCTTAATCTCAGATAGGAAGAGGTAGATATATAAATAGGAACGCGATTATCATGGTAAAGAGCAAGTGGAGTCATTGACTGCAAAACTTGCCAAGGCGATAGAAAAAATAAAGGGAGGGAAAATTTTTTTTTAGTTTGATGTCTGTGTTGAAGTCACATCTCTTTCACTCTCCCCAAGAGGTTACCTATGACCAGTTAGTGAAAGTTATGCTAAGTTTACCCTGATTTCAATTTGCAATACATCAATAAAAGAGTAAACAAAATTGGAGGTATCTGGCGAAAGCAAAACAAAGAGAAACTGCAACAGGTCTACAATGATACACCCCATCCTGTCTTCCCAGCAGATTGGCAGGATCATTTGTTCTGTCGTAGCTGTAGCCCATGATAAGATTGTTGCATGTGATGTCATGGTTTAATAAAGGTACCTTCCTGGCTGTCCTCAATAATTCTTATTCCTCACTCTTTTCTGGAGAGAAGCTTGTAACACTCTCTAATTACTCCCATTTTTTTCCTCCCTCGTCTCAGTAAATGCACTGTTTCAAAGTGCGGCCTCCAGTTCTTCTTCTGTCCCATCCTCAGTCCTCTCCAATTCACTTTCTATCTCTCACGCACTGCTGAAACAGCTCCTGACAAAAATCTCTCATGAATAAATCTCTTTATCCAAAGCCCAGAACTGCAACTTCTCTAATGGACTCCCAAGTATCCCACAGTCCCTGCATCAGCTCAGCGCTGGGAGGGAGCATGAATAGTTTACAATTACCTGCAGCCCTTCCTCCTCTTCGAGAGCCTACATGAAGCCTCAACCCAAGATAGTTGTAGGTTGCCAACTTAAACTGTAGGTCTACACGGCTCTGTTCATTCATTGCTGCTTTGGTGTGTGGAAGTTTAAGGGAGAGTGGCTTTATGGGGAGCTGAGAAAGACATTGTCACTTCCTGAGAAATGCACGGACTTTGTCAAACCCTTGGTCTTCCTCAAGCTGTGGGATTGTTTATTTTTATTTCACAGAGGGAATGTTACATGAGAGTTTGGCCAGATTTAGTGCCCGCATATTGTTTTGGTTTAGAAAGCTGGGGAAATAAAACAAAATAGGTGAGAAAATCAGGATATCTAGGTGTTTGGAGAAGAGAGATTCAGGAGCAGTAATTTACTTCTGCATTGACATACGCATTCTGTATGTGAGAGGGCTCTCAAGGAGAGACAAATAGTGAACTTCCCACCACTGTGTGTTTTGTATTTAAATGGTTTCATTTTGGCATACAGCAATGAGAACACGGCTGGGCAAAAAGAAAGAGAACTGACTGTGACTGAGAAAGAAAATCAGACCGAAGATTGAAAAATGCTAAACCAGTGAGATCATGATTGTAAAAGACCAACCCCCCCTGAGAGGCAACTAATTCATGGCCGTAGCCTCCCGCAAGATGCTATTCTTTACACAGAGTTTAATTTGCAAATCATCTTTCTTCCTCTGCTGATGTCCTGCAGTGTAACCCCCAGCCCCATCAATAAAAGATGCAGTAATGAGTCACACATTCATTGCAGTCATCACATTCGCAATAAAACATCAGTCCTCCGACAGTTTACAAGATACAAATCATATCAGCATGCAGTTAAGGTTGAGACTACATAAGAGTAATTTAGAAAAAAAAAAAAAAAGATATTAGATGGTGTAATTGTCTCTAAACCAAGTATTAGACACTGATAAAATTCAGATTTCATTATGTAAGTAAGAGATATCTGGGCATGCTAAGATGGGGAATGTTGTCTCTGCCCTGCCCCAAAAACAAGCTGCAGATGCATTGAGTGCAAACAGAGGAGTTAATAACGCTGTGTTCGGGTACAGTTCCTTTAGGCTTGAAATGAAACAGCTGGGCCTTCATTCAACAGATTTCCAAGCAGCAGGTTGCTGTTCAGATCTGAAGCAAACTAATAATGACTTTTAATAAACCTTTCCTGTGTCCTACTCTTTACCTTTGGCATGCAAAGATTAAACTCTCATTTGTAAACTGATAGGCAAACAGAGCTCCGAAAGCACTTTCCCCACGGACATCTTAAAGATGATTTATGCCATTTTTGTCTGTGTGTCACGCAGTAGAGAGAGACTACTTTGCCATTTATTTTATTTATGACGTTTTCTTTCTGAGAAGAGGACAAAAAACATTAATCAGAATTTCTTATGCAAGCTCCCTACAGGCCTCAAAGTATTCTGAAAGGAATAGGTACGCAAGATAAGGTAATTATTTCAGTTTTGTATATTAAAAGTCTTCGTATTTTTTCTGCCTATAAAAATGCTGTTAGACTGATCAAACTTTTTAAAATGCTAAGTATTGAAAAATAAAAGGGTGTATTTATCAGGAGATTGAATAGTTTATGTAGACATTGTGGATACCTGTTAATATATCTTCTGGGGGGGGAAAAAAAAAGTGATAAAATGATGTATCCGTAGAAAAGCCTGTCATTATTTTAGGTTTCTTGAATTAAGACCGTTGTGTCTTCTGCCCAAAGTGAGTGTTGCTTTAAATGCTGAAACAGTGACAGACATGTGTCATACCACATGCACAGATGTCAGTACGTGTGGACACAGTTTTGCTTTTCTTTTCTCATGTCTCATGTACACACAGGTGAAGGAATGGGAGGAGCGTACCTCCAGTGCAGGGTAGCTCTTAATCAGTCTTTATCAGCTCTGGACTAAAACACCTCCATTTAAGAATAGACACGCAGTTTTTTACACGTGAACCAAGTTTCCCAAGCGTAGGTGAGATGCCCTAGTTATCCTGGTGGCCTCCGTCGGCTGCCCCGAGGGGAGAGGGTCTCTGGCAGGTCCCATGCCTGCTGTATTTGCCAGCTCCCCAGGGAAATCTCTATAGCAAGGCTTTGCAAAAGGGATGTGCTTGGACAGCTGACGCAAGCTCCAGGTCTCCACCGACTCAAATGGCTGCTTCAAATCCTTGCTCATACGAATATGTTTACATGCAAATGCCTGGATTTTAGTGCCTTTGTCTTAAACTGAACTGTACCTGCAGTCTGGCTCTCAGTGAACTAACTTGACCAAGGTGTTTGGGTAACCAGTCATAGCAATTGCTGTTTTTCACTATGCTCAGTGATACACAAACATGCTTGGAAACATCTATCTTAATTTTGCTCAGGATCACATTTGAACTTCTTCCTAGTATTAAGCCTTTGTACTTGCTCTGCAAGTCCCTGAAATCAGTAAGGTTTCTTGTAGGCAGAGGTAGCCCTCCAGGTTCAGAAAAGTTTCTTACCTGCTTCATGGGAAATACCGTCTTTACGAGGGAATTAGGCTAATTTGGAAAGAGCAGCAGTCTGTATGGAAAGGTAAATATTTACCAAGCGTTTCCACATATTCATGTTCTACTCGCCTTCATTGATGAATTAGGAGCCATGGTGAGCCCAGGCAGCCTGTGTCACTTGTTCCCAGCCAACGGAGGGACCCTTCTGGTTTTGAGTTTATGCATGGGTTCAAGCAAATTTGACAAGCAGGTTCAGGATGACCTTTTCAAGTAAAGCCCTCATCCCTGTTTTGTGGCAATCTATGCTGACCTGAAGTTTGAGAACAGAATGACATAAAATTAGCAGGTTTATTGGTTCACTGGAAACCTATGATTTGATTCAAAGGTAACCTTAGTTTGAAAGGCATTGGATTCCAACTTCATAAAACACAGTTGTGATATTTTGTATACCCTATTTGGTTACTGAGTGGTAATAATAAACTGGCATGAAATAATCTGAGACTATTAAGCATTCTTTTTCCTTCATGAGGTTGCAGCCACTTTATTTCTGTTGTTTGCTATGTTAATAATTTCCTTTAAAATAGGAGAAAACCTAACCTACCAGGTAGTACTGGTGCTTTCTGGTTTTACTTTCTACTGAACCAGGCTGTGTTTTAGACTGTATGGAAGTTAGCTTGGTGTGAGAGAGCCTGGTATTTGCTTCCAGACATGTAGCAGTAAGGAGTTTATCCACTTCTCAAAGGAGGTAGGCAGCGAGTTGCCTATATACTCTGCTCTTCAGTTAGAATCACCAACGTAGAAGAGCTGGATTAGTAATTCCCTGTAGAATGGAAATAGCTGTCTGTCTTTTGGAAAGTAAATATCTGTCTCAGAGAGGAAAATAAGGGGGTTATTGTATTTCTATGACTTATGAATTAGAGCATCCCTGGAGGTTTCTTTCAGCCTGGAGTAGTCTGTGCACTGTCTCCTGCACACAGCTGCACGTGATGCCAAACCCTGGCTCATCTAGGGCAATGAAACTGAGCCAGTCACCTTCGCACGGAATATAGTGCAGGCAAATTTCTAATTATTAAACACTAACATGATCCAGACCTAACTGGGTTTCTCTTATGGTTGTGAAATATTAGCTAAAAAAAAATATAAACTGCTTCCTGCTGTCACCAAATGATGACCACATGTATTTTTAAACCAGGCTTTGTAATCCATCCTCACTGCACTCACCTACTCAGTTTCTTAATCATAATATTTGTACTCCAGTTAACTGACAGTCTTATTTTGATGCCTTATTATTGTATTATTTCTTTACGGGGAAACCTTATAAAAGCAACACAGATTTTGCTACTGACTTCAGTGGAGCCAGGTCTTTACTCTTTATTTACAGGCTTATATGAGACTTTCATGGCTACTGTGAAAAACAATGGCTAATATGAATGACTATGAATCAGTTGTGGGAACTGATAGTACAGTGGTAGAAGAACATGCTTCCTGCTCTGTAGGACAATCTTATTTTACCTCAGACATCTATGCATGAACTGACTTTTATTCAGTCATTGTAAGAATGCAAAATTGTTGTATCAGCTATTAATATTTTCCACTATCCTAATTATCTGTTGCAGCTCTTCACAATTCCTGGACAGAGCACTGACAGAGGCTTAACAAGTACCTCCGCAACCTGGAGGGAGTAATGCATAGATCTCAAACTAAGTATATGCTTTTGCTATTTAGTTTCTCGTTATTCAGTTTTTGGATTACATTTACTTCAAATCAATCTAGAGAAGGCAGACCTGCTTGTATATGGAATTGTATATCCCACACCATGCTTGGTTTGAAGCATAATTATATGAAGGTTTCAAATTCTCTTTTCAAGTCTGTCTAAAGTGCCAAATTTCTGGTAACTCACAAGTCTGAGGAATACTTTTTTGTTACTAATGAGTGAACCTAAGGAATTTTTGGTTCATAGGAGCCTTGGAAACTTCAAATACTCATCACATAATGTCTGATGACCACTCATCTTTTCTCACCCATTGCTTTCAGTATGGGGGAAGCACATACTGAACTTCCCCCATCCACATCAAAACCATGCGTCAAACCCCTCATAGTATCCCCATGTCAGAGTAGAAACACTGTCTCTGTACAGCATTTTCAAACTAACTGGCCATCAGTACATTTTTGTTGTGCCATTCTAAAGTTTTCCTCAGCTGATTGTATGGAACAATTAATAAAATAAGAGAGCTATCCTGTTTCTACAGATGTCCTTCAGTACCAACTCCTACTGACATTCATACTGCGTTTCCTACGAAAGCAGTGGTGAGATTTGGTGACTGTAGTTAACAGATAAACAAACACTGGCATTTACTGATAAATATGCATTTGTGAGAAGGTCTCTGTGTCATCCCATGTAGGCATATTAAAAGCCAAAGATAAGTATCTCACTGCATGCGGGGTGTTTTTCAGGCTTGAATAACCTCATCTAATATATTGAAATTAGTTTTCTTGAAGCATATTTATTACTTGCATTTTTTTCAGTTATTTTTGCCTAGCAAATATCAAAATCCTTTTGTGTGCATACATCGTGAAGCCGAATTTTCCGTATTTTCATATTCATGTGATTTTGTTCTATTAGCTTGAATTCATTAGTGCTTTTTGGTAGCAGACTGTGTAGGAAGTACAGTTCAAATTCCTAGACAGCATTAAACATGCTAAAAAAGCTAAAGAATTGCCTGTTTTAATTTGTGATCATTTATCTTTTTACCTAGGGCAAGCAAGTAAGGTGGATTGTCCCAGTCAGTACATTACTGTGCTGAAGGAGGGATTTTCTGCTAGCTCTTGCTATCAGGAGGTCACAGCTTGCACCGGGGACCATGTCCTGGGAGAGTGCTAGGTGCTGAGCTCCTAAAATAGTCACCAGCAGTTGGTTTGAATGGTGACGACATCCGTGCAGAGGATGAGGATCCTGAACAACCCCAGACGGAGGAGACTGGTAAACAGCCTGCTGAGCCAGACTGTCCTCTGCCTCAAAAAAGTGCCCTTCTCCTCTGGGGATTCCTGGAACGAAACTCCTGAAAGTAAGCGCCTGTGCTCATTTTTATTCTAAATAGAGCAAGGGGTCATGGTTGTATAATGCCACCAGAGGAAGCATCTTTCCTCTTCCTCAGTGGTAATCTCAGTATTCAGGGCAGTGATCTGTGATGTCATGGACAGAAGTTCAAGCCCCTCTCCTCTCTGATGGGAATTCAAGGCCATATCTTCTGTCTTTAAGGAAAGCACCCATATAGCCCACTGGCTGTACCAGTCCCTGCTGCAGAAACATATTATACCTCCTGTATACAGGCTGTTCTTTATAATATCAAATTGTGCCTAAACAAGCCTCAGAGTAGGGCAAGTGCTCTGTTTAACATTAGCGTGAGGCTTGCTTCATTTCTCTGTGCTGGTGTTTCCGAAGGAGGAGCAGGTAAAGTTGTCTGTCTTCTGGAATGGCTTCTACATTACTGGTGAGCAAGGAGTGAGGAGTGAAAGTTGGAACCTGTTTACATAATTCAATAAATTATTTTTTTAACATATCCTAGATGAATGCTTTGGTTACTGGAGTTAAATTAGAGGGAATTTATGTAGCATCTACACTGAGCACCATGAAGTAGAGGTTTTTGGTGCATTTCTGTTAGCTCAAATCCATTGGAGACAGAAGAACCCAAAGAACATAGGAAATATCCTGCTGGGTTTGACGGGGGTCATGGGGCACAGGGCTTGGTCTGGGAGCCTGGTGTCCCACGGCCCCTCTCCTCAGGCTCCTGGCTGTCCAGAGTGTCTGTGTTAGGGATGTTAGAGAGTACCTTTGCTTTCAGGGTCCACTTCTGGGTCTGATTTCTTTTGAACATGCCGATACTGTTTGCCCCCACCAGCCCCTGTGGCAGCACCTTGCAGAAGTCCTCTACCAACTGCGTTACATGGGTTCCTTGAATGCAGGCTGTGGCTACGCGCTGCTTCCATGGAGCCCTGCCCCACTGTGACAAGTCATTATGCCTGTGAGCCCACGTGGACATGGAGGCGTAGGGCTTCTGGGGGCTTTGGTTTCAGCAGGTAAAGCATGGACAGAGAGTCACTGTCTGCAAAGCAAGGTGACAGCTGCGGGATGGCAGCTGGGATTGTGGTTTTGCTTCTAGGAATCTGATTTCCACCTCAGGACTTGATCTCTCTTGGAGCTTCTCCCTACTCCCTTTAGTCTCTTGAAGGGCGATGCTGTATTTCCAACTCTTCTTCCAGCAGGGAGACAATTAAGGGCTCCAAACACAGCCAGTGAAGAAAGCCTTGGGTTTTTCTAGTATGGACCATCATGTGAGGGAGAGAGGAGAAGTAGTAGCTGTAATCAATACACTGCTAATTAGGCCTTGCTCCCTGTTGTGCCTCATGCGGCTGTCTCATACTGACCTGTGTGCTTATGGGAGCTGGAAGCAGGAGGGAGAATTTAACTTAAACATTTGATTAACTCACTATTCCTTTTTCTGACTGAAACGGAATCAGCATGCAAATACTGTTTTGTATTTTATTTTTTTGCACCGACAGCGTAGCTACACAAAAAATATTACGACCTGCTGCTGCCAAATGCAACTGAATGAATCATTCTGAAGCGCTCCTGAGCCTGTCTTTGTCACAGTCTCCTATTTCAGTCCCTGTCATGGACTGTGCCTATCATTCATTATAGTTGATGGGTTGAGGGCAGAAAGGTGTCTCTCGTCTTGTTCTCTGGAGAATTTCGTCTTGGCGCTCTCACCTTCAATCACTGCTAATAGCTCTGCTGGCACAAATTCAGAAAGGGGCTGAGAGGAGACAATGAAAATATTTCACAGGGTGTTTTATATTTTAATAGCTGGTTTTAAAAAATGAATTTGCTGGAGCAGACCAAAATGAAGATTGCTTAGAGAGACTTTCTCTTACAAGCCTTTTAATTCAATTTTTTATTGTTATTAATCTTTAAGCCCTTTGCATTCTTGTTACTTTTTTCCCTATGAACTGCCATAAGGCTTGGGTTGTACTTTGATTAACTAATGACCATTTATCTGATGAATTCATTAGGATGATTTACTGTTCAGCGACTACTGTGTTGGAGGAAAGAACGAAATAGCACTGGAGCTTTAGTATTGTATTTCTGTAGGATGCTTACCCAAGTTTTCAACTGCTGATGCTACTGGGATTTAGGATTTTTAACCGCATTGTGGCTGAGTTTGTGGCGGGTATTCTGTCACTGCCCTGATGTCCTGCAAAGGTCACAGTGGAAGAGTGCAACAGAGCTCACCGTCTTGGCAGGAGCACAGTGGATAACCCAAATGTGGGTAGAATTGGTGTAGTGTTCTTAAGGTTTTTAGATTTTATTTACTATCGTTTTCTTATGTAAAAGGGGATTCCTTATCTGGCTTTCTGACCTCTCTGTGCCACTATCTGAAAAGACAGAACTGACAATCTAGTCCAGCTATTTGTGTGGCAATATTCTTAAGTATTTCAGTGAGTATTTTTTCAAACAACTGTCATTAAGTACACGAGGTAAGAGATGCATTTAGGTATCCATAGGCAAATGTATTATTTTGTTTATTTTCATCCTTGTTAGGTTACAGTCAACTATACAAATAAATATCAAGTGATCAAGTGTCAATAAATAGAGAGAGCTCTTTACATCAGTAGTTTGAATTACTATTTGCATTTATGTTACTCTCATTTCTATAAACATGCAGGAAATGTGCTTTTGGATAACAAGTGAAGAGGAGGTTATAACACATTGCTGGAACAAAGGCAGACAGCTCTGTTGTTTTCAGTATAACCCATGATTTGGTTTGATTTTTGCAGATACATGTTGTTGTTTTTCCAGAAATTTTTCAGAAATTCAGAATTTTTTCAGTAATTCAGATTTTTTTCAGTAAATTGTAATTGTGCAAAAACTGGACTAGAAGGATGCTATTGAAATACTAGAGTGAGACTGAGAGAAGGAGGCTCCGTACCTGGCTCTATTGCAGGCACTCTTTGGCAAGGTGGGCAAATCCTCTTGCAAGACTCTTGCAAGATATGTCTTTTAGGTGCATGTGACAGCAAACAGGTTGAAGACTGTCATTCCTCCTGCCCCTGTCTCTTCACAGTCTTAACTCTGGATGCCTGTGGCTCGGTGTGATTGTCTTCTCAATATCAGAAGGCACAATGAAAATAAAATAAGGATCTGTGCATACTTTCCGGAGTGGTATGTAAAACTTAAATCCGGTTTGAAGAAGTTTTGGTAAATAATTAGTTGCTAAAAATGATTTTTAAGATGACATCAACGACTCGACATAACAATCTCAATTTCATTACTTGTTGCGTTTTCTTACAATTTAATTGCTTTGAAACAAATTAGACACTGTATGTTGAAGCCTTTTTAAATTCACCGATCGAAGTGTTACCTTTTCACACTTCATTTTTTTTTCCCTGGACTACAAGATTAGGACTTGTTTGGGAAGAAAATAGGGCATTTTTATGCTAGACTTGATGAAATCATTGTCTGCAACTGTCAAGACAAAGATGACTTGAAGACAGGTCATCTTGTTACAGGAGGCTTGCTTCAGCAGTCTGGAACTTACAACCAATTTAGTTATGTCAAAGCATTAAACCTCCTTTTCAGTCAAGACAAGGTGTGAAGTAGTAAATTAAATATGTTTTATCCAATTTTAATGATGACTATTTTTTAATCAGTTGAAGAAACAAGCGGTACAGAAATTATGTTAAACGTTATCGTTGAGAGATTAAAATATTCACTTCATGACTAATGGAAGTGCTAACTGAACCTTTGTCCCTCATGTCGTTACTTTCCAAGGGAACTACTAGTGCTGTAGCTATTTTGCTGGCACGTCACCAAAAGCTGTGCTCCAGGAGCTCACCTGGTGAGCTCTGGTGGCTCATGGGCTTTTGGGTCCTGGAGCTGCAGCAGCCCAAATCAAACCCCTGAGACACACAAGGTGCGGGCAGGGGCTCCTCAGCACCCTCTCTACAGCCCTGGTACTGTGATGTGCCGCTTGCTGATGTAGACAGAGCAGAGCTCCTGCTGTATGTGCCGGGTGGTCTGACTTGCTGCTCTGTATGTGTCATCCCAGCAAAGGGATGGGTTACTGAGGTTTTACCCGCATGTGGCGTATGTTGTGTTGGGGGCATTTGTTACGGTTTCCTAGGGGTACTCGCGAATGAAAACGAAAGGCAAGGGGCACAGAATTAAATTTTCCTGTCATGTATGAAACTCGGGAACCCCACAATACAGATTTGATGATTAAAAAATATGCAGGTTAATTATCCTCCCATTTTAGCCATAGTAGAAAAGCTAGCAAAAGTCTTTGGAAAGGTATTTTTATTTTGACTTCTAAAAATACCAGTCCCTGAATACCTATTTAAACAAAGCCTTCATGAAACCATGAAAATATGAGACAGCTCGTCTAAATAATTGCATTTTAACAGGGCACAGAATACAATTCTTCCCTTGCACATATTGTGTGAGTAAAACCCCATCTCTGTTACACCCATCTGACACAGAAAACAAGATCACTCTTTGATTAGTACAGGAAAATGCGGATTCTGCCTGTATGAATAATGGAAGTGCTGCCTGAGTCTACGTTTATCTAGACTTAGCAGTCATTAAATTTTTTTATCTTGTGATGTGAACTTATCTAAGAGAATTTCACTCAGAGCGAGATAGGCAGAGGTTACAGTCTCTGGAAAGTGCCAGACCGTTGCTTCTAGCATCTTCCACACCCCTCACCCCAGGTTTCTAATCTCACTAATGGTACCGTGACCGTTCCAGTGCTTACACAGCTCGTAACTGGAAAGCTGCACAGAGACGAATTCATACGACCAGGCATGGGCAATGCTACTTCTATTCTGGTTCTATTGGAAGGGGCTCAAAATGAGTTATTCTTGTCCTCTTCCATTAAGCATTCCTCTGCTTAGTAGCATAAATGTAATTAAGATTGTGGGCCCCATGACTCTTTTTAACAGAATTAGATCTCATGACTCACTTGGGCATTAGCTGAAGAAAGTCTCCCTATACAAAATGACTCAATCACTAAGATTGCTATCTGGCAGCATGCCGAGATATTAGGACCCAAAGAGCTAGCACTTAATCTGATTCAGGGACATCTTTAATATTTTCTGAACATACACACACACACAAGCCTATTCCAAACCTCTTTCCCTCCAAAAAAAGAAGTTAAGAATTTATTTTAGGCACACTCTGCACTCTGAGACGTCTTACAGAATTATCGATCCTTTTAAAGTAATTGCATTGAATTCTGAAATGTTTTGCAAAAATTCAGATGAAAAAACAGTGCATACAAATCAGGACAAAATTCAGGGCAGTGAGAAGGTCACTGAGCATTGGAGGCTGAGACTACCGGCAGTTTCATTATTTAGTCATTTTTCCTTTTTTTCCTCTCTTGATTTCAAGATTGAGTAAAAGAATTGGGTCAGTCTAAGTATCCATTATTCAATCTCCACTATCATATTCAGTTGCTAACGCTTAGGAAAATACGATAGGAAAAAGAAAGCTTTCTTGTAGTATACTCTTCCAGATTCTGAGCATAGGTAGTAGTGGGACTTCTTGGCCTGAAGGTTGTTTGTATTTAAAATCTCCCAGTGCATTGATTTTCCTTGAACTCATTCAAGTATTTTTGATCCCACTTTAAGCTTCTATGGCATCCAAAATACAATTATGTACTGTGCAAAAAAGTAACTAATCTCTTGGTTTGGACACCTCCTGTCTGAACTTTTAATGAGTACTTCATAGTTCTTTTCACAGAATCACAGAACGGTTTGGGTTGGAAGGGACCCTTAAGACCACCTAGTTCCAACCCCCCTGCCCTGGGCAGGGACACCTCCCACTAGACCAGGCTGCTTTTGTCTCAAGCAATAGGAAATAATTGTTTGGTATGAATTTTTTCATGCTTTTCATAACTTTTTGGCCCATCTGACCCCTCCTCCCAGACATCCAAGTTCCAGTCGGAAGAATTGTAGCATATCTAGCCCATGTCCTGAAGGTGAACAACCAATATGTCATCCAAGACTCCAAAGACCTGCAGCCTATAGCTGCTGCAGAAACCTTGGATTGTCCAGACAGGACCTTGTCTTCCAGCGAGCAAAGAAAAGAGCAAAGAAAAACCTGATAATGCTTGCTCTGACTTTATTCCTAAAATTGGTCATTTGTACCCATCCTGAGATGATACTTGCATACAAACAGCCTAATTTCAAGCATGCTGATTTGTTACCAAATTTGTTAGTGGAGTAAAGAGGAAGTGCAGGTTCTTCTTGTACCTCTGCAGAGGTGTCTGGTAACGACTTTGTCTGTCCAGTTGTAGATATCCGGGCTTAGAAATGCTGGCCAAGATTTTAAGGGTGTTGTTCCTGTTAGCATTATTGCCACAATTTATTATTTTTCCGCTGATCGCCAAAAAGCTGATATTTCCTCCCTGTAAAAGGAAGAAGAAATAATTAATAATTGAATTAGCACAATGAATCATTATCAAAATAGTTTCTATCAAGTATAAAATTTCTCATGGCGATAAATGCTGAGCAGTGTCATTCTTTATATTTGCTTTAGCCTGATAGAGGCAAACACATCTCCATTTACGATAAGTCACTAAATGCCATATATGGTTAAAATCAGAATGTTGTCTAAAATAAAGTTGTGTGATATGTGGATATAAAAGAATATAATAATACCAGTCGTGATTGTGTGAGATCCTTTTAATTGCTGAAAGAGTTTTGCCATGCACCGAAACTACATCATGGTTTAGAAAGATATTAAATTTGGCAAAACTTTCAAGGAAGCTGTTTTGTTAGGGTTTAATGTAAGCAACAACTGAATGCATGCAACTTTAATACATCAGCTCAAGAAAACACTGGCTGCTGCCCATTATAGCTACTCTAGAATGTATGTGTGATGGATGTGCTGCACCGACAGACACTCACCTACAGCTTGTGAACAGACCCACCTGAAATAAAAGACTCCGCCAACAAACTGAGATGTTAGACCTGTGCTTATCCACTGCTGAAATAGGGCCCACATGACAAGTCTTTTTGTGCTTAGACTAAATATCAAGGAAGTTTTAAATAGTAATAATTGTTAAATTCTGGCTTAACAGAGGGGCCTGGTCAGCTGTTCAAATCAATGAGTGAAAAATCTGCTCTCTCTGAAATAAACGGGCATTTTGCCATTGACTTCAATGGGGCCAGGGTAGAATATGTGGCCTGTAGAATTACTTCCCTGTAGATAAGGCACATGATACTCAAAATGTTACAGAAAAATTGTGGCATTATTATTTCTGATTTATGAATAAGAAAACTAGAGGCACCAAGGTAAAAGACTGAAGATTTCCAGACTCTGAGCCATGAGTTTTCCTGGCTCCCTGGATGGAGAGGCACAGGCATGGTTGTTCAGCAAAGTGTGTAAAGCAAGACACAATTACAAATTATTTGGAAACTTCACCACCTGTCACTGAAAGTACAAGGAGTCAGTTGTCTATCACAGTGTCACTTGGGTTTCCCCTTCATGAATATACAAAATACTTTAGATAATTGTGAACAAGCAACCTAATCAGTGAAAACTTTTGATTTTTTTTTAAATGCAGCAGTCATCTGAAGACACTGAAAGGATTGCACCGAATTAGTTGTTTAAATGATTACTAATGCATTTACAATGCCTTTGCCCACAAGCTATGATTAGTTTTGTTTCCAAAAACTTTGGAATGTGGTTAATGTGGACTTTTTTTAGAGTAAATGTTTAGTTTTCTGAGCCAATAGGACTATCATAATGAATCCAGAGTCTTGATTAACCAGGAAGCAGCTTTGCATGTGAGCAGGCATCTTTCCATAGACCTTTGGCAAAATTTTCTGCGTTGTTCTTTGCCAAAGGGGTGGAAGGTGGGAAAGGTAAAAATCCTACTGTTGGAATGCTGGGCCTTCAAGGTATGACTCTGTCCTTGGGCCAGTCTTGGTGTAGCAAAGCTTCCCATGAATTCAGCTGCACTGAGTGTGCAGCTGCTCCATCTATCCTCCTTTCTGCTCTGCTGCCAGTAAAGCAATACAAAGAAAATACTGTGTGCTTTCAGGTAAGTGGAAGGGATAAATTATAAAAAAAAGAAAAAAAAAGGAAATATATCTTTCAATTACCAGGATTGATTCTTTTTTAAAGAAATGGAATACAAAATAAACTTCCTTCACAGTAGCGTCCTCTCACATCTCTTCTCTAATTTTGACTTCCTGAAACATTTATGAATTTTACTTTCTTTTTTTTTCTGTGCAACGTGGTCTTTTCTGGAGAAATTAGTCTGGTGCCTCTTCAAAAGCTGAACTTTCCTTATCTGGACAGTGTCCATTCAATCTGACAGATACACTGCTTTATTAGATTACTTAAAGACACTGACAAAGTCCATAACTATGAATCTTAATCTTAGGGAGCTCAGTTCTAATTTGTACAGTGGCTTCCACTAGATTAGCACAGAGAGAAAAGATAAAGCTGCCCCTGTGTGCAAGCTAGACAGTGCACAGCAAAGCCCAAAATCAATGAAAGCAGCAGAAAGTCCGCTGCTCTCCTTTAGGCATTTACTCATGGAGTGAAGGCATTTTTATCATCAAGTTAACTGGGTTCCAGAGCAGGCTTTATTTTATGTGGGATTTTTCCCTTTCAAAGAAGAGCAATTTCATTGTGGAAGTAATAGTTTTCTTCTTCCTCTTAGCAGAAAAAAGGCATAAAACATTTATAAATATAATAATAAATTCCTGTGACTTATTTTGGATCCTTCATAAGAGCAATTCTGCTACCAGAGAAAAGGACTATATTGTTTTCAGCTATTGGTCAGCCAGAACACACCCCTACCTGTGTGGGAATTTCAAGACATATTTGTCATCAGGGCATTTATACATCGTATTTTGTGGAGACCGAAAGCTAGAAATGTCATTGTAGTTGGCTGGGGTCTCATGTAAATGAGGACATTTGGATATTTTTTGAAATGTGATGTAAGGTGTGTGTGACTGTAGAGTCATAGAGTCATTCACAATGATGGCACTTTTATAGTTCCTTCATCTGCTAGGTGGGTTAACGTGCACAATACACCTTCAGGTTCATCGGCTGAGGTCCTTCCTACTCATTTTAGATGCATCACTTTTTCTTTATTTCTTCACTACCTGTGGAAACTCTGCCTACTATAAGTGGAAAGAAACAAACATCTTGAGAGAGGTCTCCTTTTCATACAAGGCGAGCAACTGAAGTATGTGTGATAAGCCATCATTTCCTGGTGCCTCTTTCTCATTACTTAAAGCATAAGGAGCTGAAGATGACTCACGTAGATTTACACATCGGTAAGGTTTAGGTGAGGTAAATCATGTCTCTTAGATATCAGAAGATTACATCAGGCAGATGTTTACCTTATGCAGTTCTAGTTCAAATCTGCAGGCTCAATTATTACAGCTCCTACACAAGAAAAAGATCAGTCACTTCCAAAGAAAGTCCTGTATGGGATGCTTAGCAAAATGCCAGCATGGGCATCTAACTGATGGTCCTCTTTTTTCCCCTGGCTTCCTATTAAATGTCCAGTCTAGAAAAGTGTTGTCACAATATTTAACGACTTCTGTAGAACTAGGTGGGTTCGTGTGGGATGTCCCACAATAGATGGAGCAATTCAACTCTTGACAACTGTGAGAGATACAATGCCTTATGATATATTGCCTTCTACTGTCAGGAAAAAAAAAAAGATTTTATCTCATTTTCTTATCAGGAAATCACGTAATTCATTAGTGCAGGCTGTGGAGCTCCAGCAGTTCACTATGCGTTTTTGAAGCAAAATGCTCAGTGATGAGAAATACGGACTTTGGTTTTAGATGGAATCATAGAAAAATTTGAGTTGGAACGGACTTCCGGAAGTCAGCTAGTCCAACTTCTTGCTGGGTGCTGCTCACCCCCGAGAAAAGCCTCAGAAGATGTCTCTAAGATGAGGTGAGTCCTGAGCTTCTGTTACTTTCCACTGACTGTGGAAGGAGAGGAGCTTAGATGTAGACATTGGTGCTCCACACATGCGTTGGTGGTACTGAGGAGCAGGGTAGAAAGCCAGAGCAGTTTCTTAGACCCCTGCTATAAAAAGCATATCATTTTTATCATGTCAGGGTCTCGTGCAAATGGATCACAATGTCCATAATGCTTCCTTCAGCTAATGGAAGCTCACTTTGACTTGTTTAGACTGGATGTGAAGCATAAGTAATGTGTTCAACTGCTATAAGTGTAGTCTTCTGCTGTGGACAATGCTGTGAATAGCATACAGCACATCGGCAGGTGGTAGGAAAGTACATCTAAATAGCTTAGCATGAATCTAAAAACTGTGCACTGAATGGGCACAGTTATCTGTGCTATGGCAATTCCTATGATTGCACCATGAGAAATAAGGAATTTTAGGAGGCTGAAGTTACTTAGTACTGAATTGCCTCTTTGTAAAAAAATTCCCAGCCACCTGTGTATTTTCTGCCCCAATACACCTACGTATGTATTAATATTGTCTATTAAAAGGCTTCCATAGATAGTCATTAGGCATTTTCTGCCATTTTTTTATTTAATTTACAAGTCAGTATGAATTTCCTTTTTCCCTTTTTAACATCAAGAGAGTAGCTCAAAGTCATGTGCAGGCTCAGAAGGTACTCTGTGTACTTGGGTGTACTCTTCTAGCACAGGAGCTGTTATGGAACTTGGCTTCTGGTAAATTACATTAGAGAATAAGCTTAATTTATTTGATTATATTTGCCATTGTGGGGCAAGCATGAGCAATTTAGAGGATTAAACTAGAGCTACACAGAAATACGAGAAGTCCATTTAGGAATCTTGACGTTTCATTCTGTTGATAAGAGAGCGTCTTGTGCCAAATGAACGTTGGAGTGGCCTTCTGATTACTTTTCAGCTGTACACTATAATTTCATTACGGTCACCTTGAACGCAGAGTTGTATCAGTTCCTTATATGCTGACTCATCTCCGCCGCTCTCCATTACTCCATAAAGGGTCAATTCTTGCACATCTTGCTTATTCCTCCCCTACACAAACTTCCCATGGACATCTAAAATGCATATGGTTTTGATTCACAACAGATTTTGGGCAATATGTCTGAGTATTCAAGTGAGTGACCAACATGGACAAACTAAAGGATGCAATGGCCTGAAATTCATGCATTTTGGATTGGCCTTTGCATACAAGAGCCCAGAGACCAATGTTATTTTGGAAGATTCCCCTTCCGTTACCCAGAGTGAGAAGAGAGTACGGCTGCTGTTTCAGACACTCTACAGCATTCCTGTTTGGCTGCAAACTATATGACATTGCTGGTGCACTGAGCACCATGACTATAGCAAGTTTCTGAGCACAAGAGAAGGCATTTAATCATTTCTCTTATGTCTATGAGCCATGACTCTATCGTGAGTCATATCTTGAGGTTTTATATTGCCAGCAAGATGCCATTGACTGTGCCGTTTATAAATGAATCTGCAGTTTGCTGTAAGCACATAATTATGCAGTAATATGCTATACAGTTTGAACAACAGTAACTTTTTTCCTTCTCTTTTTCTTTTTTTATTTTTTTTTTAAATTAAACTGGAAAAGTAGTGTATTAAATGCTGGACCATTAAATAGAAATAGAAGGGTGAGAGTGGCTACAGAGTTGTAATCCATTGCCTGCATATAAGTCAATCTGTAACAATTATATAGAACATCTCAGACACTGAGGATGTAGCAGGCAGAGGGCCACCTATCATCTATATGCCATAAGGGAAGGATCACAGTTTAAAAAGCACTTGTCTCTGGGAAGGTTTGATAAGTCAGTCACAGCAGTGACCACTTTGTTATCTGCTCAACTAAGGCAAGAGCTGGGTCATAGACCTCTTTTCCACCTAAATGTGGGTTTGACTGAGACTGATCACTTCCTGCATCTTGTTATTAGTGTAACAAAATGTATCGAATCAAAGAATGTCACACCGCCAGCTCGTGAGACAACATGATGTCCAGAGCTCTCTCAGTGCCCCTAGAGCAATCAGTGATTTCTTCACGGGTTTCCACCTTTCAGTAAGAGTTGAGTGATGGTCTGTGCTTAAACACTCAAATCAGTGCCATCATCTCTCTTTCCTACCCTGCAGTCTGCACCTGCACATACTCAGTTCCTTAGAAAGAACCGCTGTTACCTACCTGGCATGGGAGCTAGAGGGTTGACATTTTCTCGCAAAGAGCTGCCTTAGTGGTGTGTTATGAGGCAGCATGTCTGTGATGTGGAGGTTATGTTCCTCACAGTTGCTGCTTTTTTTGATGATTCTTTTGGCTTGGATGCTACAAATTGCACGGGGGAGTGGCTATCAGTTTGCACTAGGGAAAAGTGAACAATTTACTAGACTTTTCTAATCATCCTAGAGAACTGGGGTTTTTTGAGACTATGCTCTTTTTAGTATGCCACCCCTCAGTTATTTTATTACTCTCAGAGAGCAAACTTCAAGGAGAGAATCTCATCCATCTTGCCCTGAATCTGCCAGAATGCTGTAGACAGCTGTGCTACCTGGTGTTCATAGGGCCAGATCGAACCACTGATTTTTCACACAGAACTCCCCAATGCCCTGAACAAACTGTACGAGGAAAAGCTAAAGGCATAGCTATGGCCCTTATAGATGAACAGGACCTGGCATTTTGTTTTGTTTTACAATCTCTGATGAAAACAATTCTCTGTTAGCATGCATGTCTTTCTTTACCTTGTTCTCAGGTTGTAGTAAAGTAGTTGAGAGAAGAATGTCTCAACTTTCCAGCATGCAGAGAATGGGTTACTGCTGTTCTTATCTATGACAGATTAATAAGTGGAAAAAAATATTTAATTAATTTTTTTCCTGTTTTAGCTCAAACCTTTGACACTTGCAATTACTACTGCACCTTTGAGAAAGAAACTCATGCTGGAACCTGAGTCGTTCCAGAGGGAGATCATAAACAGCTACTCCCCTATCTCTGTGCAAAAATGATGCAGTGTACTCTTAACCACGGGTGATTTCTTGAAGTTAAGAAAGGAAGATGAGGTTGGCTGGCTGAATCCTATGCTTCATGTACAAAAGGGGTTCCCAGAATTCCCACTCTGATTTGTAAAAAAACTGTGATAAAAATGACTTGCAGAAGAAATGGAGGGGTGTGTGCCAAGGCTGAAGGTATATGCTTTACCTTTAGAACAGCTAGTGGTCCTAGCAAGTGGACTGTATACCAGAGGACAAATTTTATCTCCTGCTCTGTAGGGTGACGGGTAGATTTAACCCTCTTTCTACACACAACATGGCAATTTTCTAGCACTGTCTGGATGCAGGTGTGATAACAACATGAGACTACTGTAGGCCAGAGCTATCATGTATCAGAGAGACAAGACTGTAAAATGACAAAATAATCACAAAAATATACAAACCTCCTTTTCACTCCACATACAAATCTATACTAAATGCCAGGAGGGCAGAAATACAAGACAAAGAAAATAAATACGTTAATGATTTACTTTAAATATAGGATTTCAAAACAGAGAGCTGTCAAGCATGAACGATCTATTCCTTCTCTTGGAAAAGAGAAAGCTTGCAATGTGTTTTCTGCTTTCCCAGCAGCTTATTACAAGAATAGGTCCTCTGCCCCTATAAGGTTTTGCTGCAGAGGTTCCAAATTTTGTACACACAAAATGATAGATGCCTATAATTAAGGTCAGGGAATGTTTTCTTATCAATCTATAAATGGTTTTCTTACTATGTGTGCTACTGGGAGTCCTTCACACTGTTTAATCATTATGACTTTCTTCTATTTGCCAGTATTCTAATAATTTCTATGTTTCATCTTCATTCTAACCTCCCTGTCACTCACTGCAAGGATTAATTTCACTATTTTATTTACTTAAAACATTTTTATAACTTTTCATGTTTTTCCTCAGGCCATTAGTGAATATTTATGCAAAACTTGGGCAGAGGGGAAAGAAAATGTTTTGAATACTTTCAGCTGAGGGAAGGGGAATAAAATGCAGAACCATGCTGGTTTTTGATGGACTAGCTGATTTCATTCCATGGTTAATACTGTACTGTGATTCTGCTGTATAGTACAGAGTATATTCTTCTAGCAGAAAAAAAGGGTCTCATGATTCATCCCTTATTAGCACTGAACATCTGCTGACGTTTCTTTTGTTCCCCCTAATTCTCTTTTTGCAAGCCCATGAGAGAAGCAGCTTGCTTGCTTTACAAGCTTGGAGCCTGTTCTCTCCCTTCAGGAGGAAACCATATATATCTACATCAGCATGCCTGGATTGTTGCCATGTTTGTTGTAGATGCTCCTGTTTAAACTCTGGGATAACCCAACAGAGGGTGGCTTTCTCCACCAAACGTGCAGGGTGGTAGACTGAAAAAGCAGCTTTTCAAAGGCTGATTGCTTTTGGGCTGATCACTTTTGGGCTGTCCTTCAATGGGCAGCACAGTTAGCTGTGAAAGTGTGGGAGAGAAAGGTGGCAATCACTTGTTGGTTCCAGAGCTGAAGTAGTTGATCTACCTAACTAGTTTTCAAGCTCCCTGTGTACTACCTGAATACAACAGTAAAAATAGCAAAGACAGATTAGCTGACTTTGAATTTGCCTGTGTACATTTCCTGCTTCAGACTTATGGAAGTCTCATCAGGACCTCTGCCTGGGGCCAGAGACATTAAAATTGTCCTGCTTGAGCAATCAACTTTGAAATTAAGTACACACTTTATAAACCCACGTTTGGAAAAATACATTAAAGAATAGGGGATCTCAGGAATCTCATCCTGTATCTAATGCACTATCTAGAAAGGTTTTTTTTAAAGAAGATGGAATTGAGCCGCTTCTTTGAAACTGGCGTTTTCTCCTTTTAACAAAGTGGAAGAAGATTATAGGCTGTGAAGATAAAAAGCTATCTCTGAATAAGGGATTGCTGTAGAGTAATTATGCACGAGGCGTGGAGGGACTGGGAATTTAAAGGGTTCTGTTGTCAGAAATGGCTGAATGGGACAGTCTGTGCAAAGTAAAAGCAAAAGGGTGTGTTTTCTCCTGTGTTGGTCCTCTCTCTTTTGCACTGAACATCATGACACTGGTTTGGATTATAGGTACATTTCTGTCTCTCTTCCTGCAAATAATCTCTGTAAATGCGCTTTGTCTTATCAAATGAAAACTCAGTAGTGACAGAAAAATGCCCTGACTCGCCTGCAAGGTGAACAACATTGTTAATCCATCTTATTTCAGATGCTGTTCCCAAACTACCACATTTTGCAGATTAGTTCTATTGCAATTTAGGCTCAAGATAACAGGTCTGGCAAGAATAACTGAAAAAGACATTCTTAATGAGGAAAGAGAAAACACCAATAGAGTTATTTCTATGTTTCTCCTTTGACTAAGATCCAGCACCTTTATATACATTGTGACTAAATTAAAGCCATTCTTACTCAATAACTATATCAATCAATGGCGAGAAAGTTAGAAAAACATTGCTTGCAAAATTTGCAGGTGACCTCAAGCTACTGGATAAGTAAAGACAGGGGCAGACTAGTCTTACAGAGTGAGCTGGATCAAGTGGGTTGATCTGAGCTCTGGGCTTTTGAAGGCAACAGAATTCAGGACTGTGGATTCTGAAAAAAGAATGTGAATCCCGCTTTTGAGATAGGATACTGTAACGTTGTGACATCAAAAAGATCTTAAGAGAAAGGTATGCAACTAGTAGGATAGTCACTTCCATCGAGATAGTTAGCCGAAGATCTTATGTGACCTGTGGAGGTATAAGCAAAGGCACAGGTAGGAGGAGAGGCAGGGCTGTCTGGGTAGCAACTGGCAAGGCCATCACTGGAACACTTCAGCTCTGGGGTGCCCATTTTAAGAATTCTCCTGAAAAATTGAAAAGGTTTTAGAAGAGTCTAAGCTGTAACCTGCAAAACAGGTAGAAACCTTAACAAAATTATCTTAAATTATTCAAGTTGCAGATGTGATTTCCTCATCGCCTCCAGATACCTACATGTAGGAGAAGCTTTAATGCAACAACAGGAAACATAACTGGGATCTTTGCTAGGCAAACCAAGATTTTAAACAAGGTGCAGATATTTTAAATGGTGAATACGGCCTATCTCCTGTAGCAATTCAAAGTAGATGTGGTGAGTTCCCATTGTTAGAAGTTTAAGAAACCTGTCTGGATGTGATTCTGAAATACTTGATTCAGATTCAGCGGAAGTTCAGAGCTAATATGGAAAACATTAGGTGAAGCTCTAGTTCCAAGAGACAAAAAGATTAATGGTTCCTTCTGGCTCAAAGACTGATGAGCCTTTAAGAAATTCCTGTGTTAGTGGAGAGGGATACTGTTGGCATCATCGTCTGTGCTGAAAGTGGTATCATCACAACACTGGTCAGTATTTCAGTATTATTAGACCTTTTAGCCAAGGAATCTGCAGTTTCACATGTGTGACTGGGGCTAGGAACCTCTCCCCTTTTTCAGACCCTCTACTGATTTGGATGGTGAGATGGGATATAGGAAATTCCTGACAGGAACTTCACCCTTTGGTGGACCAGGACAACAGCAGGACTCTGTCCGTCTCCATCAGTGGCCTGAAGCATGGGACTTCCTGCACCACCCACCCCTACGTTCCCCATACAACCCTGCTTATTCACCAGCTCTGGTCTGACGGCTTGCTGCGGAGAAGGAAGATTGCTGCCGCTTGAGTCCGGGAAGGGGTAAAGGAGCAAACTGCAGTGAAAAGACTGTGCAGAGAGCTTAGCCCAGCTCTGGTGAAAGGGAACAGGGAGGAGGCACAGGTGGAAGCACAAGAGGACCAGGCAGCCAAGGGCTGGGGTTGTCTGTGTGGCACTCCTGAAGCTAGTATGCAAACCGTCTTGTTTAGCTCCTTATAACTTCATTATTATTCATTAATTGTGATGGGGTGACAAGATCCAAAAAAAGGAGTTGGAACATTCCTAAAAACTAACAATATGCAGTGGTTTAAAAAAGTCTTCCTGGAAGAGGAAGACCTTTAATTCAGGTTTGAATGAGTTGTGGTGCTTTCAGGAAGAGCCTTCCTGGATGTAGCACTCAAAGCTTCTCTGCTGGGCCAGCGTGCAGGCTGCTAACCTGGCTCAAGGTCTTAGCTCTGAGCTTGGCCCAGCTGAGAAGATCTGAACAGGGCCAGGGGCCTGGGATCACAGCTATGGGAACAGCTTTACCAGAACTATTGCAGAAGGATTGTAAGGAGACTGACAGTAGTCCCAAGATCATTTGTGCTTAGAAAATAATCTCCCATTCTGATTGTGACTACTAGCAGAGTGACAGGAACTTCCTGTGCCCGGCTTTGGATTTAATCTCAGATCAAAAGCCAGCATCCGTTGCCCATAAGTGGGGAGGGTTGGCTCTATACTGTGCATTACCTTGCAAGGGCTCTTTCCTGAGTTTTACAGAGTCCAGTAAACACATGGACAAGCTTTTCTGATCTTAGTCAAAGATCTGTAAACATCAAAACTTACTCAAGGTTGTAAATATTTCTCAATATAGCGTCTGGATGCCTTAATTCAAAGAGCTTCCCAGTAAAGCAGAACATAGCAATTACATCCATATCCAGAAACAAATTATGTTCACCTTGTAATTTGATTTTGATGTTATGTTTTGCAGTTATCTCCTTTGGCTCTGAGTCATTATTTGTAGTGGAAGTACTGACACATGTAATGGCTCACAACAGCATACGGAAAGCAGTACAAAACTTTCCACTCCTCCCTTTGCCTGTGGTCACAAGGACTCATTCGCTCATCTTTTAGCAGCAGAAAAACATTAGACTGCCTATAACCATAGCATATTTTTGTGCACCTGGGAAATGTTGAAAACGCTTATTCTCATATAAGTGATGGCGCTTTTTAGCCAAGTTGAACCTCATACATGTGGAGTATCTGAAAGGATGAAAGACTTCTGAACACTGAGGCTTACCAGGGGTGTTTTTCTGATACCCTTAGAGGTTTTGTGCAACTTATTCCACCCTCTCTGTGAATTTCTCCTCTAACTTCTACATGATTAATTCAGATTGGTTCCAGAGATGACTCTAGGGATCTCATTGGAGCTGTATGTATATTTTTTTTCTCTGCAATCTGAAAACCAGGAAGAATGGAAAACTTTTCCTAGTACTTTCTTGCAAAGCAGGTAATGAGAAAAGAAATGCATTCCATTGAAAAGCCCAAGAAAGACCTTTAAAGAAGGTCTTGTTACAAATTAAGCCAAAGCCATTCTACTACCTCTGTAGGTAGTACCAACTTAGAAAATGGACAAAACTGCAACAAATGGCACCTAAGCACTGCTGTGTTCCAAATTTGGAGAAGCTGCCTTCCTTCACTTCCAAGTTGTAGATACACAGTTGAAAGAATGACTTCTTTCATTTTTCATTGACAGATTTCAAGGTAAAGTTGAGCCCAGTTATCTATGTTAAAAATATAAAACTATATATTGTCAGTAATATAATAAATTCCCATTATTGAATTATAGTAATCTATGCTAGTTTTGTATTTCAATATTCTCACTTGCTCAAATCAAAAGATGCTCACTTTTCGAGAGCCGATTTTAATCTCTACATTGCTCTTCAGCATCAAGGATAATTAGACTACAGTAGAGGATGATACTGTTTATCAGCAACTTACTGAGAAACAGAAAATAAAACCCTGCTCTAAGCTTACATAATCCTCAAAAAGCAATGATGTTTTCCAAGATTTTGTTGCTGTGACTGCAGGTGGAATGTAGTCCTTTGTGTTAAGATTTATGTAGGTAGAGTTCTGTAAAACCAAGGAAAATACTGACTCCTGAAAGCATCCTAATTATAAGTATTAACATTTAAAATTCTATTTATGCCCCTGACAGCTAGGAGCAATGCTTGGAGCTATATCCATATCCAAGGAAGACTGTTGCGGTGCAGCATACTCTTTTGCTGAGCAGAGTGAGACTGAGAAGGCATTTAGATCCTGAAAATCCTGCTCCACTACCTAGCATGGGGAAGTTGCGAGCTTCCATGGCTGCTGTGCTGCCTGGCAATTCTCCTTCTGCACATCTGCATGACTGCCTGGGCTCAGCAGGAGAGTAAGTCTTTTTATTATACTCAGAGCATGTTCCCACAGGCTTTCTGTAAAATGCAGACATGACTAGGAGAGGCTACAATTATAAGATTAAACTAGGTCATGGCATCATCAACTCTTCACCTGTTGGAAACAGGCCACTTTGCTGAAAACCCTCTGCAAGATCCACTGGGTGAACAGAAAGAGGCCTGTGGCTGGTGTCTAGGTCAACCACCAGACCTGATAGATACTTAGTTCCCAGGCTTGAGTAAAATAGGAAAGAGCAAGGACTTGAATTTGTGGGGTATCTGAGCTAGCAGATATATTGCTTGCCTATATTTTTGTTTGATTCAGCAGGAACCCAAACTTTTCCTACTTTGTTCGCTTGATAATTTTTTACATGTTAATAGTAAAATAGTTGGAAGGGACCTCTAGAGATCATCTAGTCCAACTCCCCTGCTAAAGCAGGATTGCCTAGAGCACATCACTCAGGAATGCATCCAGGCGAGTCTTGAAAATCTCCAGAGAAGGGGACTCCACAACTTCCCTGGGCAGCCTGTTCCAGTGCTCTGTCACCCTCACCGTAAAGAAGTTTTTTCTCATATTTGATTGGAACTTCCTGTGTTCCAGCTTGTGCCCATTACCCCTCATCCTGTTACTGGGAACCATTGAAAAGAGTCTGGCACCATCCTCCTTCAACCCACCCTTTAGATAACTTGTAAACTTTAATAAGGTCTCCCCTCAGCCTTCTCTTCTCCAGGCTAAAGAGTCCCAGCTCCTTCAGCCTTTCCTCATAAGGGAGATGCTCCAGTCCCTCAATCATCTTAGTTGCCCTTCGCTGGACTCGCTCCAGCAGTTCCCTGTCCCTCTTGAGCTGGGGAGCCCAAAACAGGACACAGTATTCCAGTTGTGGCTTCACCAGTGCAGAGTAGAGGGGGAGAATGACCTCCCTTGGCCTGCTGTCATTATTATCTTGTGACAAAAAAAGGGGAAGCTTGCAGAGGACTGTACAGATGCTGAACTGGGGGACAGTCAAGATCAGTGGAAAAGCTGCTCCAGTAATCAGTGACGTGACAGTCTCCATAGAAATTTTAGCAGTGAGGGTACACAGAAAAAACTATTCTGTTTAAATGTTCATCTGCAGTTCAGTCTGTGTCTGAGGTTGAAGTTATTGAGCAAAACGTTGGAGAGGGAGAAAAAGTGGCCAAAGGTTATGGGATCCTCAGATGAAGAGGGAAGAGGAATATCTTCTAAAGAACATGCTGAAAGATGATTGCACGGGAAGGAAGAGAGGGAAGAGAAAGCGAGCGCATAGCACGTGCTACTGGGAAGCACTTGACAGACCATACTGCAGGCATCTGAAGGGATGAAGGAGGATGGAGATAGATCTTAAACCAGGGCCGGAACTGTCAGAGACACTGGTCATAGTCAGCTCAGTGGAAAGCCACTGTGGGGAGACAGTCTGGAGAGCGGAGAGGAGCACCAAGATGGTTACGACAGACTGTGCCCCTATTCATTTTAGCCATCAAAGGCAAAAAGGTAAAGAGAATGAGAAAGGGACAAGCTGATAGTGTAATGGAGGGGTGGGACTGAGATGTTTAGACTGTAAGTAGAAGAAACCAGAGATATCTGAGAAATCAGAGAGAATTGTAAGGGGTGAGACAGGGATGAATTCAAGGGAGGTCAGATGGGAAAAATTTGGGACTTTGTCTATACAGAGAAGGGAGTGTCAGGAAGAGGATGAAAGGACCTGAGGATCAGTCCAAATGTAGAAAACTGTACAACTGAAAGTGTTGGTCCAGCTTCAACAAAACTGTTGGCGTGGATTCATTTAGCTATGAAGATGGCAGAACTGAATTAGCAGTGGGGGATAGGGATTTCTACAAGAAGATGTAATGCACAAGCAGGTGCTACAGACACATTTGTTAGGTTTGATGGGTAAGGCCTAACAGGGAAGGAATGGGACAAAAAGTTTGAGAAGGGAGGCTAATGAAACATGAAGAGCATCAAACACAACATTAATATAAAGAAGGGAAAAAGGGAAGAGGAAAAAAGGGAGCTGGCTCTGCCAGTGGATGGGAAATTACAAGGGAGCAAATGGCTGATACTGAAGGGATGATCAAGAGAAGTTTAGCCACAGTGAATTTAGAGAAACAGCAGCATTGCATGGAGGCCAACTCCAGTGAATAGCTTTCAGCTGGAGCACTGGATCTTGATGAAGTAAAGATCTGGGGAAACATACAGCGGAGGAGAATTAGGTGGGGAATTTGGAAATGCTGATGATTAATATGAGAAACTGGAAAGACAGAAAGAGGGAGGGGGCAGCTGATGCCTAACAGATAGGCTGATGGTGCAGACTTCCTTTTGGAAAGGCTTCTTTAATTGTCAAGGCTGTAGCAAACATCTTTTTTTATCCTCTAGGAACTTTACCCTAGAAGTCTTATTTAACACCGTAATTATATCATTTTGTGCTCAGTTAGCTTTATAAGCCTCAGAGGAGGATCATGAGCATCACTTCCACACAGCCCTGCATTTCTCTTGCTGTTAATTTAATGCTTATGAAGACCCCATAAATTTGTATTGATCTTGATCTTTTTTTTTTCTTCCTCCTTGCAGGCTTCAACCGCATTAGTATATGGAACAGATGGGAGTCTTTAACTCATTAGAGGGAGGCAGTTTAATACTGACCCCATCAATCTGTTCTATTTTTACCTTGGAGACAGACTTTTTTCTCTAAAGGGTGTAGTTATATGCATCTGCTGTTGTGCGTGTACCTAGATGACGAGTTCTGAAGTTACTGAGTCAGAACAAAAGGAAACAGGAACATTGCAGGGTGGATGAAGAGGAGACCTTTTGGCATGCCACCAAGCAGAAAGCATAACTAGAGTGGATTTATGACTCTGCTGCAGTTACTTAAGGAAAAACAAGAATGTACAAGCACAGCTTTGTATGCTTCAGAGTTTAACCTGTTTGTGTTTTTTTTTTTTTTAAAAATAACTCACTCAACTGCTGCATACACCACCTCTTCTAAATTTAGTCACTCTGGGACAATTAGAGTAATTTTGTGTTTTCTAATTTAGTGCTCCTCTGAAACTATAGCGTCTGGATGGCTTTAAGGACTGATTTGGCTCAGTAAAACAGAAAAGAAAAATGTGTACTTCTGTGCTTAACAGCTTCCTTTCAGCAGGATTGCTTTCTCTTTCTTCTTTTTGTTTTCATTGCCGAGTGTGGCTTTCTGAAAGGTTACTGTATTAACTAACAGGGAAAGCTGCACTGGAAAGATTACCACACATGACACACAAATAAATACAAAAAGTGAGACATGGGAAACACTATGGCATTCATTTATTAAACAAATCAGGCTTATGCAATGACAGTAGCTTTATTTCTAGTAATTAGTATAGTGTGCAATACAGCAGTATTTGGTTTTGCTTAATTTGGGAAACTCTCTTGGAAAGATGGCTGAAATGTGGGGCAACTGTACCTACTGAGCAAAGTAATTATTGGATTTTACAACTTTATTTCAAATCAAGACCATGGACTTCAAAACACCGAAAACGCATCCTAGGACTGCTCATTTGAGCAGCAAGTAAAACCTGAATAGTGTTAATGTTACTGAAGTGCGTAGGGAAGAGTAATGAAAACAACAACATGACTGCAGAATAAGTTTGCGTTTGTTTTAAGAGTCTATATTGTCTCATAAAAACAGTAATAAGAAAATGTAGATAACATCCAAGATAGAAACAATTATACTTACAAACTGGACAAAAGATCTATTGTGTGGTTTTCTTACTGTATTTCTAGTTGGTAGAAACAGAACCACAAAACTAGATCTTCACTCTTTGAGAGATTTTGCCCTCTCCTATTACTTATCGCGTTACGTGACACTAACATAATGTCTGTGGCAGCCAATTGTCATATCCCAGCCAGATATTCCATCCAGAGAATTGGCTTTTTAGTGACAAGCCGTTAATTCCATTCCAGTAACTAATTGCAGTGCCTTAAGCTGCATCTCTAAAATAGATTCTTTTTACTTTTGCCCTCACAAAGAACTGTCATACCATTTCCTCAAAGTTCAGTTTGTTTCCTTTTAAGTAAATTTCCAAAGAAGATAAATGACTGTAATTCCAGATTACAGCCTGAAGTAAAGAATAAACTACAAGGTCAGACAAATTCCTTTTCCAGTTTTCATAAAATAAATAAATGATGTAAGAAATCGCTGCAAACATTTTCTAAATACATGGCTGATTAAAAAAAAATCTCTAAATCAGTGGCTTCAGACTTTCTAATTGCTTAGCACAAAGGCCTTACAGAACATAAATAAACATTTTACACATATTAGTTACACTTCCTTTCCAATTTGAATTTATTAGTAACACATTTGTTATTTATATTATTTTCTTTAAATAAAATAAAGCAATAGGTGAAACATGAAAGTAGTAATGATTTTAACATTGGGTTTTGTAACTGGCCATTCCAAATCATATGTTTATGTCCCCACAGGGGGAAAGAAAACCCCAAAACTTAGTCAAGGATTGAAGTGATTTACAGACAGCCTAATTTTTCTTTTTGCATCTGTCAGTAAACAAATAATGAAAAAACCAAAATATTGTCAATGGGTATTGATTACAGCATTAAGTTTTCCTGTTCTGATGTTTTCAAAGGGAAAGTGTTATTAACAGTGACACTTGAAAAAATTAGAGATTTCTGAAAACCTAGCATAATCAATCCAGACATTGCTATGTACACCGTGCAGCTCAGACCACAAGCCTGAACTTCAGCTACTTGCACCCCAACACATAAGTGACATTTGCCATGACAGTCCTTGGTTTATGGTGAAATAGCAGAAATGTTCCATGACTTGTTGCAACTGTAAGATGTGGGCCAGGATAAAAGCCCCTGCCTATAAACACAGCTGAGCCTCGTTGCAAGTGAAAACTGCTTTCCAGAAGTTCCGTGTCCACAGCTAGGAGGTTCTTCTGTGGCTTTTCAGTACTTTAAGGGGGCCTACAGCAAAGATGGGGACAATTTTTTTAGCAGTGCCTTTTGTGATAGGACAAGGGGTAATGGCTTTCAACTAAAAGAGGGGAGATTTAGACTAGATATAAGGAAGAAATTTTTTAGGCTAAGGGTGGTGAAACACTGGCACAGGTTGCTCAGAGAGGTGGTAGATGCCCCATCCCTGGAAACATTTAAGGTAAGGTTGGATGGGGCTCTGAGCAACCTGATCTGGTTGAAGATGTCCCTGCTCATTCCAGGGGAGGTTGGACTAGATGACCTTTAAAGGTGCCTTCTAACCCAAACTATTCTATGATTCGATGATTCTGGGTGGACCCACTGTACTTCAGCAATCAGCTGAGGGCAGAACGAAGTTAGGAGGAACAAATTACTCTGTAGTATGGAGACTAGTGTGACAGGGTGGTAAGAAAAGCTGGAGTCCAGTCCTTATTCCAGACGTTGTTTGTATATTTTAGCAGATGGCTATATAATGTAAAATCCTGATGCAGGTGTTGAGCTGTGGCTGGTACTCCTTTCTAAACAAGAATCCTAGGGTTAGTGCAGAGTCAGAGTCTGGCTGTAGCACAGAGGCACAGCTTCAACGCAACACCCTTGTCGATAGTTGAGGTGATGTTGAACCACTTCAGGTGAATAAAGGGCTAGAACACGGGTCCCACAAGTCTTAGACTTCAGTGAGTAAGCTGTGTTAAAACAAATTAATAACAATGAAAAAGGTAAAATTTGTGGGTTTTGGAGAAACTGGGACCATTCTTGAAGAAAGAGTGGCCTCAGCTCCATCGACCTCCAGAAAAATTTGAACCTTCCAGCATGTGTTAGGCATGTTTTGAACTTGTGGGCTGACAGGAGGAAGGTGTGGGAACGCTTCAGAGCTCGGCCTTGGTAGGACCTAGGTCTGAGGTCTGAATCAGTCAGCTAAAATGGAGTTAAGCCTGAACTGGGACTTCTGGCTGGAAGGTTGAATTCTCTTTGAGGTGATTTCAAACTTGTTCGTAGAGACAGATTGCTTATGTAAAATACAAAGTAGTATTATAAGATTGATAAACCAACAAATGTAATTTTAAATGTTCATAATGTGTATAATTTTTTAATTGTCTTCCTAAAAACATCTTACAAATGAGAAATCCCAGACTTTCCCCCAGGTAGTCTTTGAGGCCTGATATCAAAGGGTGAGTAAGTGTGTATGTGACCATATACTTTATTCTGTCATGGGTTGCCTTACAGCAATGAGTCTTTCATGATTTTATATGCATACAGCACTGCTTAAAGTCTACAAAATACAATGAGCCATGCCAATTATTATATCTTAACTAATAAGATTTTTTTTTTTAAATTCTTCCTGCCTGTAGCTTTGGAAATTTACTTGATTTAGAAATTAAACTAAGTCCCAGATTCTGATATATTAAGATCCAAGAACCTGATGAATTGCTGCTGTCAGCTACATGCAAATTATGTCTAGAAGCAGAGCTTTTGCCTTCGCTTCCCAGACAGCACGAAGCTAATAAGCCAAACATGAGGTCCTCTTATGCAACCAAAATGAAAGGGAAAAGAAAACCTTGAGCTGGCTGTTGTTCAGAAACCTTGAGACTGCTTGTAAGTATGACCCAAAATGAACAAAAGTCAGAGGCTATTAACAAATGAGAATTTGTTATCAGTAGGAGGACTTTATGATGGTAGCAGGTTAAGGGTGGCATTTATGAAAGGTGGTGGGGTTTTGATTTAATTTGTCATCTATCAGTTAATGTGACAGAAGTTTCCTGGAGCAACTCAACCTACTTTGAAGGAGGCACAACAAAAATTGAGAAGTTCCTGCAATTGGTTTAATTCTATTAGAAATTTGGATGTTTCTGTATGTCTTCTCTGTGACTGTGTCCTTTCAGAGGCCCAGGAGCCCTACCTTGATTTCTTTGCCGAATGAGGCCGGCATGTCTTTCTCACTTATTTTGGCATATCAGAGAGACACTGTGGGCAGGTGGTGAGGTGGAGCAGCAACTTACTTTTCTTTCTCAGGGGCTGCTTTATAGAACAGAGTATCTCTTTACAGATCTACTGTCACTCTGTTTTCCTGGTACAGAGCCTCCCAGCTACTAGCTGTCCATGGCCAGGACTTCTTACAAAAGATATGTGAAAAGGTTTATGTGGAACTGTTAAATAGCAAATAAAACTCCAGCAGAAGAAATAAGAAGAAACTCCAAGACACTGGTTTCATGAAAAATGTCAAAAAGGAGGGTGTAGGAAGGACAAAAGGTTGCAAGTTCTACTGCAAAGGCAGCTCTAAGTGTAGGGGACCTTGAAGATGGGACAGCTGCAGGATCTACAAAAAGAAAAACAACTTTGTCACAGAAGAAGAATGTATGTGTCTCTGCTTATGATACATAAATTGTGTCGGTATTTGTCCCTCCCAGTTTTGAATTTCCCCAATGGTCAGTTCAGATATTTATTGGAGAGCTTTAAGGAAAGAAGATTAAGATAACTAAAGTCCAGATTTGTAATTCAGTGGCAACGGAGAATGTGTGAGGAGCTTATTATTTTGTTTTAGTAAGCTTGATCATCAGTTGATGACTATCTGGTTAGCAAGGAAGGACCGTGAAACCAGAGTCATGTTCTCTGTTTTCAAATGTGATCCTTTCACCTTAGGGTTGTGGACAGCTCTGTGTGAAGTGGGAAAAGGTGTCTTGCTGGTGGTGTTTTCCATGGTGCCCATGGTCCAGGGATAAATAAATCTGTTGTCAAGGCTGTCAGTTTGTTACCTGTCACACACAATAGATTACGCTTGTTTGTTTGTTAATTCTATGTAAGTCTAGCTTCTGGAATCACCCTCCTAAAAGATACACAGTTTTCCTTCAGGCTATGTTGTCCTTATAAATGATACAGCTACAGCCTTAATGGTTTTTGCAGCCGCCTTCTGTAACTGCTACACAACATATCTTATTTCCCTTGCTGAGTTTGGCAGTCCTAGTTATTGAATTAAAACTTTATATAACTATACCACCACCCCCTCAAAAAAAAATCATGAAAAACAAACCCCTTTGTTAATGTCTCTCAAGATGAGGGCCAATTTTAAATCAGCCTGGAGCCCTTCTGTTTCAACATTAATTATGAACTCAAGAAAGCCATGTGTATTAGCACTTCTTGCCATTTGAGAGCTTATGTTTTGGTGGTGGTAAAACTCACTGTTTCAGTAATTTCTTATCCTGGAACTAAGCCTCAATCACTAAAAATAATTTTGTGCCCTTTGCAATTTGTTGCTCTTTACAAAAAAATCTAGAATCTAGTGTACAAATGCACATTTTCTAATCTGTAGCCATTGTAGATCAAATTTGTGCTGCTCAAGATTCCTGTGTGTTGTTATGGTGTGGGGAAGGCAGAGACAATTTCATCAGGGCAAGGAGATGGCATCTAGCTTTCCTCCCAGAATGATGTGAAGTCACTCTGTCAAATATGAAAATAAACATCCTGTGTGCCTGATCTTGACTAAGGGAGAAAAAATGGAGAAAGAGCACAGTGGGAATTGCATGTAAGCATCCCTCTACACTGATTTTGGTGGAACTCCTCCCGGACATAGCAAGGACAGAAAGGTCTTGTGCTCATGTGGAAAAAATGACTTTTAGTGTGTTTGAAAATGCATATTGAAATGCTTGGCACTTTGGGTGGGATGCACTCTGCCTAACATAGAAATTTGCATCCTAAAATAGGGTGTCATTTGACATCCAAAGGTCAGCTGAGTCATGGTTAGAAAGTCTACACCACATCTGCAAAGCAGCTGAGCTCAGTCTGCCTAGTGGTGACCTTTGCAAAATAGCCCTTTTAACTCAACAGGCAGGTCTAAGGGAACTTGGCCCATGCTCTGGTTTAGCATCCCCTTCTAAAAGCAAAAACACAAGGGGCTGGCCCAGCTCCACAGATGCCCCACTAATATCTGAGTTCCAGTGCACTCCTCTGCCTGTTTATTCCTGTCTCATTTCCCTTTCTAATGAAAAAAGGTCAAAAAAAAAGGGAAAGAGCTTGGACCTTTTAAGTTTTCCAGTCCCTGAAATTACTTCATGATTACTTTTGTTTTGGTTACAACAGGCGCCTGTTAGATGACCTTGTCATCAAAATACTTCCCTGCCAGCCAAATACTTACTTCAAAGGAGGTAGCTTGTTGTCTGGGTTTATTACTTTCAGGTAGTGCAGGATTTCAGCCAAGAGCCTACTAGGAGACAACTTACACTAAGGTGTGTGGGAAGATGCACCAGAGAAGGCCATGCTTTCAGTAAAAGTAATGAAAGTTGGGCATCTAAAATGCAGTTGATAGCTGCAGGAAAGTCCGAACAAAGAGTTTCTGATTCTCATATATTTTATAAATCAGAGACAGAATCCCCAATAGTCTGTACTTTGATGTATGTGAAGCCTTTGTTTTCCTTGTGATTTTAGTCTTTTGAGGGAGGAACGGAGAGTATATCTGCCATGTGGTATTTTTATGTGGTCTTCTTCAAGCAGAAGAGAGTGAGCTCTGCCCATATCCTGACCCAGACAGACACGGCACATTCATGTTAGCTCAGCATTGAGGCTAAGTTTATTTGCCGTTTCTCTTAGTAGGGCTATGACTGCTTTCTTACACTACGTATCTTAGAATCATAGAATCATAGAATGCTTAGAGTTGGAAGGGACCTTAAAGATGATCTAGTTCCAACCCCCTGCCATGGGCAGGGACACCTCCCGCTAGACCAGGCTGCTCAAAGCCCCGTCCAGCCTGGCCCTGAACACTGCCAGGGATGGGGCACCCACAACCTTCCTGGGCAACCTGTTCCAGTGCCTCACCACCCTCACAGTAAAGAATTTCTTCTTAATATCTAATCTAAATCTCCTCTCTTTCAGCTTAAAACTGTTATCCCTTTTCCTATCACTACACTCCCTGATAAAAAGTCCCTCCCCATCTTTCCTGAAGGCCCCCTTCAGGTACTGGAAGGCTGCTATAAAGTATCTTCTCACTCACTGAATATTCCAGGACCTTGCATGGCTCAAATGCTGAGCTCAAATGGTTGTGGAAGGAGAGAATCATGGGAAGGAAAGGAAGGGAACAGCAAATTTTATTTTTAAATAAGAACTCTGGGAAACAAATAGTTTAAAATAAGACTGTAATCATCTTATCGGTATGCTAGTACTACTAATCAATACATTATTCTGCCATAGCCACGTTCTAGAAAGCAACTTGTTATTTACTACCTTTACCTTTAACTGGACTTTCTAAACTATGGAAGATATTATGACAATGTCCTGTACATACTGAATTGATACTATCTTTTTGAGCAAAATTCCAGCTCTTCAAAGAGTTAGTCAATAGGACCCCCTGTAAAAATGCCCTCAGGGACAGAGGGAGCAGAATGGAGATGTCAGATCTTTAAGGACGCTTTCCATTGAGCTCAAGAGCTCTCGATCCCCACGTGTAAGAAATCAGGAAAGGAAGGCAAGAGACTGGCATGGCTGAATTGAGATCTGCTGGTCAAACTAAAGGACAAGAAGAGATGCACAGGCAGTGGAAGCAGGGACAGGTGTCCTGGGAAGAGTATAGGGACGCTGCCTAGTTGTGTAGGGATGGGGTCAGGAAGGCCAAGGCGCAGCTGTAGCTGAACTTGGCAAGGGACACAAAGAGTAATAAGAAGAGCTTCTGCAGCTATGTCAGACAGAAAAAGAAGGTCAAAGAAAGTGCATCCCCCTGATATGCAAGACTGGCAAACCGGTAACAATGGATGAGAAGGCTGAGGTTCTCAACAACTTTTTTGTTTCAGTCTTCACTGGCTGCCTTTCTTCCCACATCTCTCAAGTGGACGGACTCGAGAGAAGTCCAGAGACAGATCAGGTTTGTGACCACCTGAGGAACCTGTATATACACAAGTCTGTAGGGCCTGACGAGATGCCTGAAGGAATTGGCTGAGGTAGTTTCCAAGCCACTCTCCATGATATTTGAAAAGTCAAGGCAGTCAGGTGAAGTCCCTGGTGAATGGAGAAAGGGAAATATCGCACCCATTTTCAAAAAGGGTAGAAAGGAGGACCCTGGGAACTCCCGTCCTGCCAGCCTCAGCTCTGCGCCTGGGAAGATCATGGAACAGATCCTCCTAGAAGCTATGCTAAGGCACATGGAGGACAGGGAGGTGATTCCAGCCAGCCAGCATGGCTTCACCAGGGACAAGTCCTGCCTGACCAACACAGTGGCCTTCTATGCTGGAGTGACTACATCAGTGGATAAGAAAAGAGCTACAGATGTTGTCTATCTGGAATTCTGTAAGGCCTTTGACACGGTCCCCCCCAACATCCTTCTCTCTATGTTTTAAAGAGATATGGATTTGATGGGTGGACTGTTTGGTGGACCATTCTATGATTCTATGAACATCTTTCTAATAAAGCCTTCTCTTGAGTCCCAAACTAATTGCAACCCTTTTTAATTGACATGAGGCTCAAATCATAACCATGCCATTGATATGCATTAAGGATGCCACTAATGATAGGAATAAGACATCAGTCAAGCAGCTAAAATACTGGAAACATCTGAAAACATGTACCACTGATTAAAACAGCCAAGTCAGATCTTGCATAGAATAATGATTATCTATTGTTTATTACCAGAAATTCAGATGGTAATTGCCAGTTAAAGTTACAGGACTGTATTTCTGGTTTGGATAAAAGCAGGTGTATCCAGAATATGGGGCAGCTAAAAACAAAGATATCTGTCAAAGATATTCACATTGAAACTTAATTGAAGAATAAATCAAAATTGTTATCTGCAGGTACACTGAAACCTTTCATTGGCATAAATCACCATAAATCTGTTTACTTTGGGGGTGATTTACACGTATGGAATTCTGACCTGGTATTTTTTAAAATTAATTCTCTGAGTAGTCTCACACATGTGACATTTTTACTAGTCTGTTTAAAGATAAACTTTGGGCATTACCTAATCTCAGTTTCTCTTGTGTGCTCATAGTTGACTAGTCATTGAGGGGATTAGGATTTTCTTCAATGGCTGAGATTAACTCTCATTTGCCCTACACATTGGCCTGTATGGGACAACTGAGTAATGCTGCCCGAAGTGCCCTGCATCTGGCTCAAAATGGAGGAAGCTGCTGTGGGTGTGAAGGTCCTGGGTTAGATTCCTGTCACAGGCCACTGTGAAATAAATTATTTCAAAAGCTGTTTCAAAAGCAAAATGCGCTTCATGGGTTCCCTAGGAATATAACTCCCTGACTCCGGACCTGCTTACTGCTTCATTCCTGGCTCCCCGACTCCCCACTGTGTTGGCCATTGGAGAGATGAGGGGAGGGCAAATGGGCCAGCAACAAACCAGTTTTCCCTGGGAGTCGTCCTTGAGTCTGTTGGACATTTTGTCAACATATTCCCCAGAACATTTCAGTTCTGATATGTCTGGCATTTTCTGTCAGAAAAATGCCAAGTCTAGAAAAACTTCTGCCGTGTCAGCTGTATTTTCGACTATATGCCTATTTGTGTTAAAGCTTTTTCTTTTGACACACTGTTGCTTTTCAGTTGGAATTAATTGAGGTAATTGAAGAAGCCACTTAGAACAAGCAGCCCTGAAAGGCACACATGTTTATGTAAACCTTAAGAGAAAGACTTGGGGTAGTGGTGGGGCAAGGCTGCCATGAAACTGGTACTAGGTGATGGCCAGGAGCACTGGTAGCCCTGATAGGCAGGCACCACTTTGCAAATGAGCAGATATACAGGAAAAGAGGGGATAAGGAGGACCCAGAATCTTGGGAGGTCCTTACTCAAGCCACCAAGGTCTGAGGCATGTGAGGATGCCTACGCCAGGACCCCCACCCTGGGCAGGGGTCTGAACTGGTGAATTGTGCTGCTGCAGCGGTCATACAAAGAGCAAAGTGGTACTGTAGGGACGATGCATGAGCTGTACAATAGCTGACATATATGGATCATTTAAATTGGTTTACTGCTTTGTAAAATGCTGTGTACGGTGACTGATGTGAAAACAGAAGAGGCAGCTTAGGTATGAGCTATGTTACTTGGGTTTCTCCAGAGAAAATTGGTTTATCTTCCACTGGTCCATAAATTCAATTTGCCTCCTTGACTTCCTGTATTGATACAAATGGAGTAAATCAGAAGATGGCTTAAACAGACATGTTGAGGTAAGCGTTTTTCATTCCCTTTTCTCAATTAAATGAGCTGCAATTGCATTACGGGCGACTCTGCTCCTCCAACTCATAAATATTCTTAATGCATTCTGTCTAGCGAAACCTATGGTGACGCAAACAGCTGCCCCCGTGACCCATCCTCTGCATTCTTTGACATATGTTTTGAGAACTACATTTTGAACTGGAGCTATTGCTAGCTGGGATATAGAAATATTGAGAGTTCTTTGTATATCCATTTTCTTTCATATGTGAGTACAGACTGTCTAATTGTCAGATGGCCATTAGACATCAACAAATTGTAGCTGGAAGCAGGATTTTATAGTACAGGCTTGCTTTTAAGAGCCATTCTGGTATTGGTTCAAAATTAACTTTCAAGACATTTTATAGGTCATTTTCTTGCCTTAGAGAAGAGTGCAGTTGGAATGAAGAGCAGATTTAAGGAATGCAGATGCTTTTGCAAAGGCAGACAGAAAAAGGTAAAAAAGTCTCTCCATGATACAGCTTTACACGTGGCTAATATACAGATCAAAAATCAATGATGGTTGCAGAGAAAAGAAAAGTTACCAGCACCAGTATTTTTGTGGCTTTTAATTCATATAAACTTAGTTATTCTGAAAAATGCTGCTTTACTAGCTTCTGCAAGGGCATTTGAAATATGTTCTGCAGCCTACCTTGAACCAGTTATTCTCTGCCCTTGCAAACAAAGGGAATATCAGCTCTTTCAGTAGTGGTGCACTGTTTTTTTTTAAAGTGCTTTGGCTGAAAGTTTATGAAGTGATGATTTTTTTTAAGCAGAATGATCCTGCTTACTAAAAAACCGCAACAGACATATTCAAGGACTGACTAATTTAACCCAGAGTTTTGGAGCTGCTGGAAAAATCAGTTACTGCTTTCTAATTTTAGGATTTCTAACTGGCAGTATAATAAACTGATCCTGTCCAAATATCCATCTTTCTTCTTACATCCAGTAAGGATGAGAGTAGTATAGATATTTTATTTTTCTGTCATTATTCAAACAAGTATTTCAGTTTGTAAAGGCTATTGCAACACTGCTTTGGAAAAGAGATGCAGAAGTAGTATTTTTATGCTGCTTTAGCAACCCACCGTAGTATTTTTACTGTAATGATCAAGTTTACTTTTCCACAGTGAGACATCATGGAAAGTGAAGGTATTTTCAGAGCATAAGATGTGGTTTAGAGCAGCAGACAACTTTCCTACCAGTGATGTGAAGATCCACAGAACATTTATTTTTCATTTACTCTGCCCTACATGATGACTGTAGTCCAGACACTCTGAGATTACTGGAACTTGTTCACCCTGTAAACCAGAGCCGGGGCCTTCCATCCTCCAGGTTAATGTCATAATCAGTAGGCTACAAAGTAATTTACATTTCTCTTCTCAACCTTGAAGGCTTTTATCTTCTTGGCTGCTGAGCTGCAGAGGCTTCATGGATGTTTCTCTCAGAGCATTGCATAGACATGGTGAGGACCTGCTCCTCAGAAACATATATTTTTGACACAGTTCAGGACCTAAGGCTACCTCTTCCTGAAAGCATCTCAAGGTACTTTCCTCTAGGAGAGGGCACCTCACTCAAAATAGCAAATTGACCATGTGTAAACTCTAGTGAGGACGCAGAAATTTTAATTAGCTATAATTTTTTTGCTTTCTGTGCAGTGCATGGCGTATTTTTGGATTGCTCTTTGGAACTGTTCCTAATTCTATCCATTAATTATGTAGGATGCCAGGATGTCTAACCTTGTTCTTCTGAGTTGCCCTGCAGAAGTTAGGAATGCTCATACTTGTATTGTGGATCTTCCCTCCCATCTGTAACACAGGGTCTGTTAAAAAAGTACAAAGTTAATCTTTTAAAGTAAACATCAGTGATGCTAAGTTCAAGGAAAGCCCCACAGTACAGCTTGTGTGCTAAGCCTTGCTTCAAGTAATTCTTTTTCAGATTCGCATCACGTTGACCACATGCAGAGTAGCTGAAGAGTATGGGAAATGAAATACTGACATTGGAGACAGTGAAGTGAAGCCTGGAGACACACAGTAATCCACCTCCCCAAAGAGGAGGCACTCCTGGGAACTTCGTGCTGCATGGTGCTACTGGGACAAGACCTTTGCTGCCTCCCAGATTTCTGTAACATCAACCCCTGCTGAGAGGAGGTTGGCACATTGAACTTCCCTGAGACCCCTCATCTCTGCTGGGACACTCCAGTGGTCTGTAGGAACAGAAAGTGGCTGACGTGACAATGTGGCTTGCTGGAGTTGGACCTAGCAGGGGCCTGGGTGACAAAGGCTTTGTATCTGAGCTGAAGGGGTTGGTCCAGGATAATGGAAAGGAAATGCAGTGCACTCAAAATTATTTGCAACAGTCCTGGCCAGTGTTTCTGTCACTTAGCAATATTTTACTAAGGAGTTCGTGTGCATTAATAGAAAGACAGTGGGTGGCTTGGTGCCATCATTCCTATCTAAAGATCACTAAAGAGTTCATATTTACCAGTCTATGCATTTGCAGTATGCAGATGCTGTTTAATTGCAAATGGAAGATGTAGTCCGACAATACGCATAGCGTGCTGTGGGAAGACTGAGTAGAAATGAATTGTCATCAGGTTTCACTAAGAAGCTATGGCCCAGACTGTGAAGGCGAACATATGTTCTGACACGGTAAAGTTCTAGAATTCATCTGCTGAACTGGATTAACAAACCACTGCTTTCTTCCAAAGTCTGCATAGGGTGATCCTTGGAATACTTTTTCTTAATATATATTTATTCTAATAATTATTAGAATACTTTTACTCTGTGCTGTGTTGTTTCAAAAATTTAAAATAACTGCATAGATGCTATTTAATGCTTTTAGTGTGGGTCATGACTGCAATAATAAACACTGTCTTGTTTTCTAAGTAAAATTATATATGAATGCATTGCATCCATTTCAGCTGACTATATTCAAAGAAAAGTATGAACTATATGAGGTCTGACAGAGAAGTAAGAGTGAATAGAAAGTTCCCAGAAAGCAATACCTAAATCATACCTGAAATTCCAGTTAGTCTCAGATTATTCACATCCCACTTTAAACCAGCCTAGAGGTTAGTACAATTTGCTCCTAATGGATCTAACTGGGGGTAGAGAGGGCTTGTGTTCCTCATTTTTATCAGAAGAGTGACAGGGATCCAGCGCCTCTCAAAGTAAATATGTCTGGGTCTGCCCTGATGATTTTCCTATTCTTCTGTCTCTGTGACAAAAATAATAATGCACCTAAACTGATGATATGAGCTGCTTACGACCACAGGGTGAGTTATGGTGCTGTGAGAAGAAGCACTGACCAGCATGCCATCTCCTCAGACTCTCTTCCCGCACACGGCGCAAGAAGATCTTACTGGTTTCAAGCAGCCGAGGTAAACAGTTGCCTTTTTATCAATGGGATGGGGCTGCGTGGTCTCCTTGCGAGGGGCAGGAGCGGTGCTGGCAGCCTCCGCGGTGGAAAGCCGCGTCCGTCTCAGATCTCAGAAGAGAGCAAATGCTCTTTGCTGTTTAAAGCAAAGTTGACAGTTACACCAAGAGACAGGGAGATTTCAGGCACCCTTTAGAACGTTTCTGAAAATCGCGACAGTAGAGTTTTTTTATATAGCTTTAATATGAACGCTGTCATTCACTGTCTTTGGCAGCCATCATGCACTGATGACAGGAAGCTCGGTCCTTTATGGCCTTAACTAGCCAAGAGAAGGTGGCTGTTTTTTTCTCAAAATAAAAGAAAAGCAAGTGGTAGCTTTGGGCTGATTCTGGAGTCTTTAGCCCAGTCTTTATCCTGGGTTATTAACCTTAGTTGTGAGCTTGAATACTTTGTCCTTCCCAGGTCTGTGGCTTTTGTACACTGAACTATATTCCAGAGTAATTCCCAATTTTTCTAATTTTATGCCTGTGTTGTACAAGCTTTTGTTCACATGCATCTTATAGCTGGCAGAGCCAGGCTGCTATCACTATGCTTTACTGTCTGAAGAGGCCTCTGAAGAGGTCTTTGTAAAAACAATTATATAATGCTGCAAGTTGCTTTGTACTCCTACATGGTTTTAAAGGACTGGAGCTACTACATTAGAAGTACATCTTTAACAAGTCACTGTGCAATTTAAAGCCATACAGCACAAACCTCTCAAAGATGGAACAGAGTAACAGGCTCAGTGTATATTCTCATACCATTTTTAGCTTCCAGTAGTCACCAGCTGTATTAAGAAAGAGGAGTCAAGAAATGTGAGCTTCTTTTGAGGGTTTCTACCTCTCCTATTACCACCCACAGGGCACTGAATAACTCCAGATCCTACTGATGTTGTTTAGCTTGCTTTCATCCATGTTTGTCAGTGGACATGTAGTAAAATCTAATTACCTGTACATTAAACCCAGATAGCTATGAAGAGGTCCTGTCTTCCATCAGAGTCAGAGCATGCTTTTGAACTTGACCAGCACCTAATTCAAGGTTCATTGGTGGTGTATTCTGGGAAGCGCCACTTCTCCTGTACGGTTCTCTCTTCATCTTTCTGGACAGTTACAGAACCAGTGGCCAGGTGGCGTGACAAGTGAACTATTTTTAGTGCTATAGTAAGAAGGAACTTGTCTAGGAAGAATCTCAAAGTCCCTCCTTGGTTTCTATTTGAATTCCATCAGCATGATCAGCAAGGCACTCAGGGTTGTGTCCTTCAAATTCTGAGCATTTTTATTATTTTGTTTATGTGCCTATTCCATTTGCAATATTTTAATTGGCTGTGGCATCAAACCATGCTCTTATTTGTTTCCAAGGTTTTTTTGTGGTCAGGGGCATTATGTCAATACCTTTTAGCATAGATGTGTAAAACATTTAGAACATAGATGTAGCCCTTTACATTAAAAACATGGGTAAATCCAATCTGTTGGTAGCTAGATACTGCATTCTGCAGATAGAACATCCATCATGCACTTAGACACAAGTTTAGTACTATATTATTGTAGAAAACATTTCTTGTGGTATCTGTCTGTAAAAAACAGCCATCTGATCACTGCAACTTTTACTTCATCAAATACATGGAGATCAATTAATTCCCTCTATATCATATAGTAGTTGGATATTGCTGCAAGTATGATGATGAGCTTTACTAAGGACCACACAGCATTTAGCCAAAGACAACAAAAATTTACTTTAGACTTAAGGTGACATGTAGCAGATGTCTTGATTTATATCCCACTCTCCACTGGCTTATTTACAAGATTAATTATTCGTCCTGGGTACAGCCAATGGCTTTACCCATAGTATTTCTGCATATTTAACTACAAAAGGCATCAGTAAACCTACTTAATAAATCAGGTTCATTAAGGAATCACGCATGTCATACATTCAGTGGATTTGCTAATTAGCAGTGCTGCACACTCCAGATAGGAACCTCCAGAACCTGTTACAAGCAGCCTGGTGTTCAGGAAGATTGATCGCCAGGCTGCATAGCTCAAACGCTGTATGAGAATGTTCAGTGGAGAAATTAAATGCCTCCAGGCAAACCGTAACTTGCATAGCCTGTTTCCACAGTCGTCACTCACCTATTTGTTTATTTAAGACAGCAAATTACCACTCATGCCTCATCATAAGTGGCTTACTGAGAGATGAAAGAGCCCCATTTGGCTCTAGCCCAGGCAAAGCAGGGGTGTGTGGGCACTGAGCTTGGGTCCTAACAAAACGCGTTCATGAGAGAGCATTTATTTGCCTTTTTTTTTTTTTTTTCCCACTGTGAAGGGAATAAAAACTGTATGTGACACAAAGCACCTGCTATGTTCATGAATATTGTAAGAATCCTATGCCTCCTGTGGCAATTTTTCTCTCGTTTCTCTGTTGCTTACCATGAATGTGTGGAGGAAAAAGGTATGCAGTATATAGTCATGTATATTTAGATAAAATAGCATGAAAGCAGCTTTGCAGAATAGGACCTGGGAATCCTAGAGGGCAATGAAGTTGACGATGAGTCAGTCATGTGTCTTTGTGCAAAGAAAGCCAACGGCATCCTGGGCTGCCTTAGAAAGACCACGGCCAGCAGGTGGAGGGAGGTGATCCTTCCCCTCTACTCAGCACTGGTCACACCCAGAGTGCTGAGTCCATCATGAAAGAGACATGAACATACTGGACTAAGCCCAAGAAAGAGTCACAAAGATGATTAAGGAACAGAGGGCTCATTTCTATGAGGAGAGGATAAGAGAGCTAGAACTGTTTAGCCTCCAGAAGACAAGGCTCAGAGGACCTCATCCATGTGCATAAATACCTGACTTGGTGGTGGGATGGGTGAAGTAGACAGAGCCAGGCTCATCTCTCTGCTGTTCATTGACAGGTGATGGACACAAACTGATATGCAGCAAATCCCACTTAAACTTAAGAAAATATTTTCTTTTACAGAGAGGGCTGTCAAACACTGGCAGAGGTTGCCCAGAGAGGTTTTGGGGTCTCCATCCTTGGAAACATCCAAAGATCAACTGGACATGGTCCTGGGCAACTTGTTCCAGCTGTCCCTGCTTGAGCTGTGGCTCAGACGACAGACAATCTCCAGAGGTGCCTTCCAGCCTCAGCATCTCTGTGATCCTGAGCTTCACACAATGCAGCAGCTGGTGCCTCCTGGCTAGCATGACAGCCCCTTTAATGTACACCTCCTTGCAGATTGTTTTTATGTGCTATTTGAGAGGCAGAGGAGAAGAAAAGGACCACATTAGAGGAAGTAGGTTTTTCTGGTCTGCTGATCTAAGCTACAGATTCAGGGTGCAAGAAAGCCTCTCCTGTTGTGACTGTCAGCTTGTGTTATGCAAAATAATATAGGTATATTTTGTAATTTTGATGGGCAATTGTGTATTTGTTCTTTTGCCCTTTCCAGAAAGAAATACATCAGTGACTAATGACTTAGGTCACCTTGTATGGCAAAATTAAACACACAATAGTATTAATAGGAGCCATTTTTCTTCTCTTCTTCTAATGTTTATGACAAATGCTTCTGTGTATAACTGTAAATAATTAATGACTAACGCACTAAATTAATGGTAGTAATTTGAAATGGATTATAGCAACATCAATCAAGCAACAGATATGCTTGTAAAACAATTACAATGGGTTCATTCCTCCTCTATATTTTAAGGTTTTATGTAGGATTATATCCCCTGTAACCTCCCTAGGATTTCCAACAACAGCCTCATATCCTTAAGCTCCTATATAAGCAAGAGTTATTGTGGAAAAAGGCAGGTCATCTGGACTCTGTCTGGCATAATGCAATTTTCTTTTTCTTCTAAGGTCAGCTGAGTTCATTGCAGAAAACCAGTCCCGCTATTAGCCATTGGGAAAATTATTCTGTGATTCCCATTCTTTCAGGAAAGCATAAAACCAGATGTCAGTTTCTGGAAAGGTAATGGGTTAAAATTTAGTAACAGCCTTTTCTCCTTCTCACTTTCCATAAAATAATAGAGCTTATAAGCAAAGAAAATACCTACGTTCTCAGAGAGGGCAGTAGCAGAGTCACATTTATCATGTCAGTTTTCTCTGAGATGTGTGGCTTCCAATAAATTTCATGTGCTGTCAGTGTGGAGGATAATGTGTCTCTGAAAGAACAGGTATTGTAGAGCTGAAGAGCTTCTCCTCCAAGAAGCGTAAAAACCATGCTGAGTTCAAAATAATGTAAAATTCTGTTTTCAAATGTACAAGTTCTCTTGAAGGAATTATCAGGCAGAAAAGGAAAAAATGCCTTTGTTATTATTTTTTAACTTACAAAATTTGTTGAAATATAGAATTCCCTAGGCACAGAAGGTTACTCCTGGTGGCTTTCGCAAACTCAGCTTTAGAAGTAACTCTGGACAGACATTAAAGAGAGAGCTGGCAAAGATGACTATGCCCAATTTCCCTTTAAGACTTCAGATATATTTTTTAACACTGTATAGTATTTCCTCGAAGAGGAATACATGTACTACCTTTACCCCGAAAAGGAATATGTAAAAAAATCTAAATTTTCATGTTCTTTTTAGAGTGAAAACAAAGCAAACACTTCCCAAGCCAACAGAAAGGATCCCTTTTTGCAGAGGTGGGACTAGACTCAACCTTATAATGTGGGAGTGGACAAGTAAAGACACTGTACATTTGATCAGGAACCTCCCCAACTCATGTTAAAAAGTGGGAAGAACTAACAAGACTTAGTCGCCTGCTAATTCCTGCCTGCCCCTAATTAAGGTGTTTACTCATGTTCCTGCCTATAAACATGCCTTACCTTGCAACCATGTCTTATTTCTTTTTCTGTTGTTCTGTTGGTATGTCAGACGTCTGTGCCTGTTCTTATATCACAAATAATTTGAACTAGTGACTAATTCTTTATTCATATCTTTGAAGGCCATAGGTTAGCGTTTATTGAACTGTGTGAGACATTGTCAGTTCATGTGCAACATGACTGGAGCACAATGAAAGCTTTACAGATTTGCATACATGGAAACATACATACAGTTAAGCTAGAAAATGTAGGCATCATATGAAATTTCAAAATTAAAACTAATTTCCCTTTGGTTGTAAATAAGAGCTGCAGAGAGAGCATGTAATCTGGCCTGTGCAATTTTAATGAAGATCAGTTGTCCTTCTAATTAAAAGAGAATGAGAAGCACTGTGCTAGGTGACGCTTTGGCAATCAGAATGAGTCAAAGAGTTCTCTTAGTGAAATTGATATTCTCAGTTAATGTGATTGCCCGTGAACTGCCTGTAGTGTGTTTTCAAGCCATGTTGTTTGCACAGGCTCTTGCTGTAAAAAAGATGCCCAGCCATTAAAGCCGCGAGTGGAAGCTGAAGCAGTGGGAACATGCAAAGTCACAGGATGAGAAGACTAGAGCCTTGAGACACTCGGGGATTCTAGCTTAAAAGGAGGATTTGCTGTGTTTTGATTATTATGCACATTTTATTAAAATGGGAAATAAAGCGGTACCCTCCTGTACTGCAAGTGAACAGTGCCTATGGAGGGGTCTGAAGAGCTTGTGTTTTCAGCATGCAGTGGTTTGGTCCAGGTACTTTTGTGTTTAATATGAATGACCTTGCCCTGAAGCATCAGTTCCCAGGCAAACAGGCCATTATAAACCATCCAAAACACTTGTGGCTCACTGATGAAGAACTGACAAGTTGCTAGATTATACCTTTTTTGTAGTTCTTGGACTACCAGTTGTGCTCTAACCACAGTTTAGCCACCACTACTCATCAATTTCAGTTGGAGGCTTGAGAAAATTTTAGGTTAAATGGATGTTTTGGATATTTCCACACACCCAAGGGATAAAGAAGATGTGATATCAACAGGAGTAGATATTTCCTCTGTAATTTATAAACTTAGACTATATAGACTGTGTTTATGGGCTTGTAACTACCTGATGGTAGTAATGAAACTACCAACGGTTGAGCTACTGAGGTGCTCAGGGCATTCAGACAGGGTGGGAACATGCCCTTCCTTTTATGTTTTAATTTTAAGAAAAAAGTTATTTATTTCACTGCGATTAATTCAGAAGGTTTTGATTCTTTAGCAAAAAGCACAAGAATTAAGAAGTTAATAAAAGAGTTTCTTATAGGAAGCTTAGCAATCAAAAAATAACATTCCAGATACAGAACAGTTGTTCACATCATCAGTCATGTAATTCCCTCCCAAAAGTCTGACCTTGAGTGGGTATAAATAATGGGTTGCTGGAGATAGCTTGATGAACAATCAATAGCAATTTTTTACAGGAAGCAAAATCTTAAGAGCACAAAAAAATCACCACGTTCAATTCTGCTGTTGTTATTGTCATTATCATCACAAGCCCTGCTTCAGCTTAAGAAGTGGAAAGAAAAATGAAGAATAAACAGAAAACAGGAAAACAAAGGACACTCCAGAAAACATCCCAAAGGAATGAGAAAGGAGAAATGAAGGAAAGTGCACAGTTCTGTTACTATTAAGGGTAATAGGTTCTGGGAAATTCCACTTTAACTATGAACCAGAATCGGACAAGGACTAAGCATTGCAGTTCTCAGGGATGTAAGAAGCGCAGAAAGAAAATTAAATCAAGTCTCCAAGTCAGGCATATATATGTGACATATGATTTATGTATATGCAAACCAAAGATGTCTGTGAAAACTGGCTCTGATGCACATGAAGCAAAATCAGGGGGAAAAACTGGTCGTGTACACAAACAGCGTAACATGTGTGTACACGTACATGCGTATGTGTGCACATACTCACGCAAACACAAAGAGTTACTTGCTTAGTCTGGACACGTTTTCCCGTATTAGGTATGAAATAATGTATGAGGAAAAACATGCAGCTCCATGTGAAAATCAGCCCAATACATGTTTACTAAGATACACCTGGAAACTAAGATACACCTGGAAACAGGCAATGACCAATCCAAAAAATGTAAAGACCAAAGACTGTGAGAAACGTCTCGCTGCTAGTGCAAACGTGTCGGCTTTGTGAAAATGATCGGCTGATTTGCAAGCTCTAAATAGGTGTAGTGTGCAAAACATGCTCCCTGGTATTACAAAAATGAGGACAGTATTAAGACAGGGCAGTATTACTAAGATAGAAGAAGAAGGTATTATGGGTGGCTCAGATAAGACTTGAGAAGATTGCTTAGCTGCGGCCTCTCTCCGTTATTGCTTGTTAAACAGTAAAATAGTACCTCTTTTGTTTTCCTTGCCTATTTAGCTTACCCTTAGCTTTTTGTTACTGTGGATTTGTACAACAGGGGCTGCTGCTAGCTGTGCCGGCATCTGGTGCTCGGTGCCTGGTGACAGCAGAGACACTGCCCTGTGGCACTGTCCCGCTCTCCCCTCCCTGGCACTGCACCTTGCTCAGCTCTCTGCTGTGGTGTCTAATTAATCCTGAACTTCGTCTAACCTGCCGTTCCTTACCATGTCAATTCCTAACTCAGCTGTCACAGACAGCAGACCACTCCCTGTGCTGACGTTTTTAAAGTCCAGTGAAAGCCTGAAATGTCAGAAGCAGAAAACACCCAACAAACGGCAAAAATGTGTCTGCTTTTTGCTGTTCAGGGCTCAGCCCATCTGCTGTCAGAGACTGGCTGCCTTGTCTCACAGGACAGTGCCTTCACCATCTGAGAGCCATGGATTTTGTTCCCCTTGTTCACCGGAGTCACACCGTAATACGAAACCCTGCTACATGTGTATATATTGTACGAGGAAGGGACAACAGCTATAATCACAGACACGAATCCAGAATTTAAGTACAGAATAAGGCCTCGCAGAAGCATGGGGCTTCCGTTCAAGACCATTAACTCTAATGAAAATGCACATTTTTCATTAGGCTCTAATAGCCTGCTGCAAAGTAGGGCAACTGCTGCGCAGTGTTTGTAGAAACAAATTGCTAATCAGTCAATGAGGACCTTTACTGTGCACTCTGCTACAGCCAGCTTTTAAGCATTTTCAGCTACGTTGAATTATTTTAACTCGTTGAATTGTTACTTAGTGAAAAAGAAAATATGTTTTATTTATAGAGTATTCAACGTGGCAAGGCAGACTGAATTTTGCATGGAGTCCGTTTTGTTAACGTTTATATGGGAGATTTATTATCACTTGGATTTGCCTCGTGACTTTGTTTTTTTCCTAGGGTTTGGAAAGTTTTTATTTTAGACTGAAAGCTGGTAATGAATTTAATCGATCATTCTTTTAGAAATAGATTTTATAATTCCAAGTGCCCCGTGCACCCTAAATCTTAATGACAGGAGCTGTTGTTACTGGAGCACAAAAGCCTGCTGATCAGTATTGAGTGAATTATTCGCACACAAGAAAATTGCAGGACTAGGGTCATACGTATATATGTGTGTGTATACATATATGTGTGTGCATAGATACAGAATTATATATGAAAACACATAATTGACTTTTTTTTTTACTGTTTAATTGTTTATTTTCTACATCTGATCAGATTCACTCATGTTAATGGTACTAGACACTGAAAACAGAATGGAATTGTACTTTTCCAATCTAGAATATGGAATAGTGACCACATTTCTTTTAGCAAGAAAATAGAACAGCTATAGCAGGCCTTGTTGAGTATGAATTGATGAAGCCCCTTGGTTTTATAACAAGAGAATAGCATATAATATAAAACTTTGTTTTTCTTATGAACAGAATATGAAAAAATTCCTTATTTCTATAAAGAGTGATAATATTATAGTCAGTGGTGCCATTTTGGATTGAAATGCAGAGAGTAATATTTTAAAAGAAATGAAGTTTCTAGTTGGGGACAAGAAGTACTGAATTTGAGGGAAAGCCAGAGAGTTAAATATCGGTAGCTTGGAAAATAATGTCGGGACCTGGAGAAATATGATAATTGTCTGAAAATATTTGAATGTTATCAGGATGAAGGATTAGTTTTATTTTTAATGTTTGACCTTCAGATAAGCTTACATGAGAGACAAATTGCTAGTAGGAAATGGGGTAAGTCACTAAATATGAAAAATGCCCCCGTAAGATGAATGCAAGAAATCGTAGACATCTTTGTTTTCAAGGAACGGTCCCAGCTGGATCTCTCAGTTATGTTTGATACTAAGGAAGAAGAACAGCTTCATGAATATTTGGGAGACACATATTTGTTTATGACATAATTTCAGCATTATGACTGCATAGCAACCTGAATTTTACCATGATAAGCTTGAGAAAGATCTGTTTCTCCACATTATGATGGTGTCATATGTTGGTGTCGTGTGTTGGATTAGACTATTTATTATAAAGGTACATTGTACATAGTTCTCTATAAAAGAGGTTATAAACCTTTGTGTAAAACAAATGGAAAACAAGTTGCAAAAGATAAAGGTAAATACTTTTACGCATTTTTTTCCTTGTGGGTTGAGACTGTGCATTCTGAAGTAATTCGGGAGCTTTGTATCACAGCATGATAAATGGCATTATTATATTGGCTGGATGGATACTATCAAATCAGTGTATCTAATATCTTCTCAATCTGCTGGAGCTACAGGATGCATGTAAACCTTATTTCAGTGAAAGCAGCTCATATGATAGGCTTTTGGAAAAGCGTTTTACTTTTGAACATTGACAATGAAGTTAATCCTAGTATTCTGAGAAGCACATATGCTAAGAGGAATTGTGAAATATCTCCTTGTTTTGAAGTGAATGGTACAAGCAGGCTACTTAATGCTTCAAGGGTTTAAGACTAAGGGATAACAAGATAAGACAAAGTGAAAGCCTGGTAGTTGGCACCTCATTATATTAAGGAGCCTGGAAAAGAATTGCTAACACATAGCCTTTATAAACGAACCCCTTTTCCTTTCCTTTCCTTCATCCTTTCATACATATTCAAGAGTGGACCCAGCAAAAAGAAATCAGACCAAGGAGCAACAAATCAAAGATTACTTTGAGTCTTGCTGTGCCTTATTTAATGTGTTTAAGAACAGTATCCGCTTGAAGCACTCATTGGACCCTCTTGGATTCCTTTCACTCACCCATGTGTGCTGCCCATAGGTCTGTAAATGAATTTAGTGTGATCAACGGCAGATACCACCTGTGAGGGTGACGGTAGCCATAGTCCATTAACCTAAGCGCACTTGTTCCAGTATAAATATTCCCATTGACTGACTGGTCACAGCTGCACTTTTCTGTCTTCTTAAATTTGTTTGCTATAGTTTAAATGCTCAGTTTTATCATAATGTTCTATCTGTGAGGACTGATTTTTCACTTTAACTTTTCCACCCTCCAGGGGTTTTACTCTGAGCTGATGATACTGAGAAGACCGCACTATGTCTATGTAATGAGTAATGTATTGTGTTCAACAGAATGAATCAGAGAGAGAACACTCAGAGATGAGTTTTTGTGAGTTCAGGTTCACCCCCACCTTAACAGCCCCTCCCTCAAATAGATTTGAAAGAGACCCAAGGGACTGGGTATAAGGAAGAAATTTTTCATGATGATGGTGGTGAAACACTGGCGCAGGTTGCCCAGAGAGGTGGTAGATGCCCCATCCCTGGAAACGTTTAATGTCAGGTTGGATGGAGCTCTGAGCAAACTGATCTAGGTGAAGATGTCCCTGCTCTTTGCAGGGGGGTTGGACTAGACGAGCTTTAAAAGTGCCGTTCAACCCAAACTATTCTATGATTCTACGATTCTGTGGGCTGACTGGAATGTCTACATCTTACATATCAATATTGTAGAGAGACACTTGGAGCTTTCATGAAATTTTTTTTTGCCTGCTGGACGTGTGCAAGGTCTACTGTTCCACTCAACCATCTGGGCTGCTCCATCTCACTGTTTCTCCTGTGGGTCCTTGTCCCCTGCTTAACCACAGTCTTGCTTCTTGGGTAACAGTACTTGCTTTAGGTCTGGGGATAACAGAGGAAGATTTAATTTAGAGGTAGCATGAGTGCTGAAAGCAACCTTATCACAGCAACAGGTTTCATCCTACAGGGATGAAACAGGTATGACCCATCCCACACGGTAGTCAGCTGCCTCCCTGGGG
>VXBH01001600.1:231507-243570 GCA_013400035.1 Rynchops niger | reverse complement strand
TCCCCTCCTTTTTCTTTTCAAGCGTGCCGAGAGCTGGGAGTTAATTCTGGAAGCGTCACTTGTGCGAGGATGTTTCTGGCAGGCTCGGGGTTGCTAAGTGTAGTTAAGTGCCTCGAGCATCCGTAACTGTTCAACTCCTTTTTTTCCCCCTTTTTTTTTTTTGTTTTTTTATTTTTATTTTCTCTCCCCGAAGAGAAACTTTCAGAAGGGAAGCGAGCGCAATCAGCCAGGTTCTACAATACCGTAGGGTGCTGCAGAAGGGTGCCACCAGTGCTGGCATGGGGGGGCTGATGGTTTCCCCATCTTTCACCCCCTCCCTTGGCCTGAGTGATGCCTCTGTGAACCTTTCCCTGAAGTCTTTCCCTCCAGATCCATCTCTGATCTCCTCTGGCTCCTTTCACCGGCGTTTTTCCCAGCATTTGGAGCTGGGTCTTGGTGGACCCTTTGGAAGAGGGGGACTTTGGTGGCTCCGAGTCTGCTCGCTGCCGGTCACGCCGGTGCACAGATGGGTCGGGGTTGGGATGTTCAAGGATGGAGAGCTCTGGGTGTCAGCTTCAGAGGGCAGTTGGCACCAAAGAGATGTGCATCTGTTACTCCCTCTCTCCGTTATTCCCGCGTGCTCTGGGATATCAGGCGGCTATTAAATTGGTGCTGGGGGTGGGTTGAGCCTCATCCCTTCACCCTGAAGACCCTGGGTGAAGGAGCTCGGTTCTGGGGTGACATGATTTGCCTCCGGTGTTTTCAGGAAGGATTTTCTTAACCGTTTAAACCTGGTAAATTGCAAATTACTTAACAGCATGTTTCCGAGCGAGGTACAAAAAGCAGGCTCCAAACCTTTTATAAGTGGTTTTTAACAAATGCAAATTTCGTTTTCCATTAGGATCTTGGACTTGGTTTCTAAGGTGGTTAATGCTGCTCTTTGTAGCCGTTTTGGGTCCTATTCCTGCAAGCGTAGGAGCCGGCCCTGTGTAATGCGGGCTAAACCCCAAAGCTGATTGCGTTGCATGGTTGCTCTTCATCTCCTGGCTCCTGTGGTCATACCTTTGGGGGGGTGGGTTGGAGCTCCCGTTGGGCGTGAGCTGGGCTGAAAAGCGTCACTGGTAAAGGATCATTCCCATCCCCAAGCTGCTAATGCAGCAAAGCAAACCCCCTTTTGCCCCTCTCTTCCTCCCCCTCTAGTCCCACTTCCAGGGGACCAAGAGGAAGCAAAAGACCTGAAGCCTCCTCTACCTCCCTGCCTCTCGAGCTGCAGAAATTAATAACAAGCCTCAACTCCTGAGACCGTCCTCCTAGAAGCTTATTTATACCTGTGCTTAGTGTTGATTCAGCTGCCTTGCCACCATCGCTCAAGTTCACGAGAGCCCTTCTAGAAAGGAGAGATGAAAACCGCCCAGCCCTGCTCCTGCCCCTCTTTGCTCTTCTTATTTCCCCTCTCCGGCACACTCGCAGCACTTGCCTCCTTCATTTTTGAGCACAGGGGGAAAGATGTCAGCACCGTTAAAGTGGTTTTAAACCCTCTGGTCCAGACCTCGGTCCCCGCCGGGGGCATCACAGCCCGCAGCATGCCTCCTGATGAGGGCTGGCCATGATGAGCAGATCCCCGCGCCTTAGGAAGCCTGAGCCTCGCGCTGCCCACATCAGAGAGGAGAGGAGAAAAGGCCCGGCAGGTGCCTCCTCGGCCTTTCCAAATATCCCACCGTCGGCACATTTGTATTAGATATTGATTTCTGTTTAATAGAATAAGCCAGGAGAAATCGCACTCTTTGTTGGCGTTCAAAGGATAAACCATAAAAGCCATTAAGAAGTACTGTAAGCGGCGGGATGATTAATGAGACTTTAGGTGCATTCTACTGACTGCTTCCAGATAATGTCTTTGAAAGATCCCGTTGCTTCTGGCTGCAATTCAGAGCTATTTATTTGCAAGGCGAAGCTCTGAGGAACAGCGCTTCCCGCCCTGCCCGATACCGTTACGGAGACAAACTGGATGCCCCCGATTTCCCATCTCCGGAGGGATCTTTTTCGCTCTGTCATTTTGCTCGGCAGCCGTGCCGAGATAGCGGGGAGGTCAAGTGGTGAAAGACGTTCTGTCTGCCCTCAAATCGCTGCTTCGGCTCCGCCGCGAGATGCTGCCTTAGGCAGGGCCGTGGGGCTTAAGGGCTTGTAGGAAGGAAGCCCTTATCAGGAGATATCGATCCTGTTTGGTTGTTGGTCGGGTTTCTTTTTTTCTTGGTGCTAGCGTGTCTTTCCATGGCTCCGTATCTCCAAGGTGAGCTCTCTTGCGGTTGGGCTGGCTGCCATCCCTCTGCACCTGTCAATACCCTTTTGGTTTCAGCTTGGGCAGAGCTCACAGCTCCGTACTGCTGTATCCAGGACCGAGAACCCCCCAAAACCTGTCTGTTAGGTCTCTGTGTGGGTCAGCATCCCACCATGAGCCCCAAAGCCGTGTGTCCTTGGGCAGCCGTGCCCGCTGGCACAACATTCTTCACCCCGGGCAGCACATCGTGGTGTCCGAAGCCCCAGAGACGTCACCAGGGAGCCCAACAGAGCTGGAAACGAATGTTTCCTTCCATCCTTTTGATGGCATCTCCATAAGCTTTTACTTTCCAGGGTCCGTAAACTGGGTTTTACAGGAACCCCTTGTTTTTCAACATGTGTGCTCTCCACGGCAAGCAGAGGCATGGTTTCTCCTCCTGGCTAAAAACACGGTGGGGCAAAGGGAGTCTCAAACTTAAGGTCTAACCCATTCTTTCCACTTGCCCGCTTTGTTTGCCCAGGTTGCCCAGTTTGCCGACCTCTGGGCATGGTGTGTGGAGGGATGGGGTGGATGGAGGCGAGGAACTGCCTGGGTTTCTCCTTGAGAGGTGGAATTTACTGCTGTCGCAGCAAATCTTGTTTGTTTCTAAACCGAGCCCATCTGCGGCGAAATAACAAACAGAACCCAAGGAAATAGATNGTTTTTTTTTTTTTTGGTTTTTATTTCTCCTTGGGATGAAAGATCCTTCCCCGTGGTGGGGCAGGATACGGGAGGCAGGGATTTTCTGTCGAGGGAGCAGGAGCTGCTGGAGTTTGTCATCAAGAATAATAATAACAAGCAAATGATGACTGGCAAACTGTCGATGAGGGGGTAATGAGGGTATAATCCGGTGCGGCAGAGGAACAGGGAGGGGGGGAGCAGGCAATATCCCGTCTTTAATGAACAGTAATGCTGCTGGTAGGAGGGGACGAGCCCGATTCTGTGATTTTCTTCCTTGGTGGCCGCACTGCAGAGAGAGCTGGAGAGAGAAACCCACCTGCCTTAAGCAGGGGGTTGGGTTTTCCCCATTAAACTCGAAGATAAAACTCTGCTGCTAAATTGCTGTCATTGTTTTAATTCTCCCCAGCTCGCCACCTCCTCTCTCTCTCCCTGCTCCCTCCTCCTTCTGCTTTTCTCCTTTATTTTAGTCTCCCTCTTTCTCCTCTCCGTGCCTCTCCTCCATCTTTGTTTCGCTCTGCCAATCTCTTCCTCTTTTCTAAAGCTCCCTTTCCTTCCGCTGCTCTCTCTTCTCTGTTATTCCCTTTAAATTCTTTGCTCCTTCTCTCTTCTGAGCCCTCCTCCTCTTCCTCTCTCAGCATCCTCTCCCTCGCTGGGCTCTGCATCCTCTCCCCGGGGCCCTCCGCTTCTCCAGCCCTTCCCGCAGCTGATTTATTGGCTCGCTTGGAGAAAATCAGGACCTTTTACGGCTCCTCCAAGATGCTGCCGGCAGCTGGGGATGGGAGCACTAAAAGGGCAGCGGGTTCATTTTAAGCATCGCGGTCAAGTGCCGCAGTTTGGGCTGGGTAACCTCTCCTGGGGGCGGGGGCTGTGGGTTTATGGTGTTTTGGCATTCGGCATCCTCTCCCTTTTTATGCCTGCCCTCCAGACATGAGCTCTGGAGCAAGGTGCTCTCCAGGCTTGGCTTCTTGCACGCGCTCAGCACTTAATAAGCAAGAGTTAGTCGTAAAAACGGCAAGCGGAGGGATGCGCGGGGTTGGGAGCCCCGAGGTGGGGGATTTATAATGTTTATGAGCTCCGGGTTTGCCTCTGCCACTGAGTGCTGCCGGAGATTTAGCAAATCCTTTAATCTCTCTCCTTCCTCAGTTTCTCCGGTCGGTTAAGTGAGGATAATGAGCCATAACTAACTTGCAAGCTGTCGAGGGAACGGTTTAATTAGCGGCTGATCTTGCTAGGTGCTGTGGGGCTTGGGTTCGCGTGGTGCTACGGGCATGAGAAGGCTCCGAGGGGCTCGGGACCTGCAAGATATTTGCCTGCCTAAATGCTTTGGATGATCCAAGCCCCAGTTTATACAGCAGCCCCTGGTGTTGTCTCCTGAGGAGGTGACATCCCCGGTCCCCTGGCCGGCTGTGCCCCGTGGCAGGGGATGGGGAGGGGAGGACCTGGGATCCGCTTCCCTTTGCCGTGCGTTTTCCAGGCAATCCCGCTCCTTCCCCATTCTGCCTGCACGGGGGTTAATTTCATCCTGCATCTGCCAGACGCAGGGCTTCCCAGCCAGCACCGCTCTTCCAGGAATTAGAGGCTCTTGGTTTGCAGCTCTGTGTCATAAATTCAAAAAAAAAAAAAAGAAAAAGAAAAAGAAAAGAAAAAAAAGAGAGGAAGAAGGGGAGGAAATCTATTCCTTCCAGCCCTCTCTGGCTTAACGTGGCCGATCAGATGAGGCGGTTTCTTTTGGAGGAGGCAGGAGGTGAAGCGAAGGTGGTGGAGGAAGAGAGGTTTATAGATGCTTTTCCGTCGCCGGGGTCAGCTGTGGACCCTCGCGTCATATCTTCCATCCTTCCTCCATCACAGTGCTCCTTTGCTTCCTTTGGATGCTCTCTGGAACCTGTCTGCCTTCCTATCGCGGGGTGGAAAAAACGCTGCGCTTGATACTTGTTACGAGATGGGATCTGACTTCTACTGGTCTGTCGTCTTATCTCCGTCGGTTTTTAGTTGTAACAGCACGTTAGAGGCATGACGGGTGTATCTGTTACTGGTCCCTGCTCTCCATGCTGGTGCCGCCTCGCCTTCCCGAGGATTAGCTGACACCAAAGCAAACCGCATCCACCACCTTCCTTCTGTCTGCCTGCCTTAGTGCCAGAACAAACGCAATTATATTTGTCTTGCACCATCTTTTTGTCTCGAGATGAGCCCATGCTGACTAGTGTTTACAGTCCCATTCTCTTTTCCCCTGCCAAAAACGCAGGGGAATGGTATTTCACATAAAAGCCTTTGAGAAGCAAAGAAGCTCTCGAAATCTCACCCTGGAATGACCTTTTTCCCCCCTTCCCTTGAGCAGACAAAGGGCATCGCGTGACCTGTCCACTCAATCCTGTAAATCGTTTTTACGGACATGTAAAATACCGGTGGAAAATACTTCATCCCTTTAAAGAGAAAAATAAACAGTTTCTCTCATCATTATACGGTTTCCAGGAAGAAAAGCACAGTTGGTATTGACAAAGCTTAAAAACAGGGGGAGAGGAGGTGGGGGGGGGGGAAGAAAAAAGAAAACCCAAACCCAAGGTGTTGAACTTCTCGCAAAACAACCTGCCTTTGATATTTGCAAATGTCTAATTTGCTCCTTGTCGGCTTTGGTGTGAACTTGTCGTCAGCGGGGGCCGGGCTCCGGCGGTGAAACTCCCCTCCCCAAACCACTCGTCGGCTGATATTTGTCAGCTGAAAACCTTGTGGGAGCTGTTGGTGTCTTTGGTGGTCATTTTTGTGTCTCTCGAGAGGGTGATTCATTGCACCCTAAAAAGTTGCCTAAAGCTCATTTAAAGGGTGCTGGAAGGGACCGTGCCCTTCCAACCCAACCCATTCCATGGCTAGGGTTGGCCATTGCTCTTTGTCAGCCGTGGTGGGAGCTTTGAAGGTGAACCTGCACCGAGGTATCTGGCTTGGAAAGGGCTGTAGTTGACTGAGCTCAGCGCTACCCCGAGTGTCCAAAGCGAGGTGCTTGCCTGGGGTTCTGCATAAGCGCGGCTGCAAGTAGTAGTGTTTTATCGCTCCGAAATTCCCTTCCCATCAGCTGGGATTGATTTCAAGACATGAACTTGACTTCTCTTGCAACCTGTACCTGACTATGGTCTCCGTTATGTTTCAAAGTACTCTGAGAGCTGTAGAAACGTGAGGCCTTGTCTTTTGCCATTGAAATATTTTCATTCTTTTCCCCTTCCTGGGTTTATTGCCTTTGAGTTGTGCTGGTGCCTTTGAAGTAGGGATGAATTTTAGCCACGGAGTTTCATCTCGGGGTGTAGATCCACGCTCAAAGGAAGGAAGCATTCACTACATTTTCTGTTTCCGTTCAGCGTGTTACAGAGTTGGACCCAAGCTGTGAAATTCAGATGTAAATTCCTCCTAAGCCTAGGCACGGTTTGATCGCCCGGCTTTTGAGCTGCCGAGCACCAACACCCGGGAAGGGAAGCTCGGGGATGCTTTCCTTAGAGATAGGAGTGACCCCTGACTGCGGTCCCTCTGCATCCAGGAAACAAGCTGGGAGTGGGACTGGTGTGAAGCTGCAGTCTTTCCATATTCAGCATCCCAAGGCTAGACTTAAAAAGGCTGTTTCTGCCTTTTCTCTGTTTTTGGAGGCCGTTTCTGTCACCTCTGAAACGAGTCAATGACGTAAGGGAGATAGGAGGTGAGGCTGAAAATGATGGGAGCCAGATGGGACTGTGGTGGGGGGGAAAACCACCATGTGATGCCCCATCACCACCCTGAAAGCACCCAAAAGGAGACTTCATCCCCAGTCCGTTGTCTTTGGGCTAAGCCCCTGTGGGCAAGCGGAATTTCCACGTGGCCTCGCCGGCAAAGTTGCCTTCGGCCGGTGGCTAATTGTCCGTAGTCGCAGCTCCCGGCTCGCTCCATTTATATCCGCGAATGGGGATTACTGGGAGCCGACCGACTTCAATGCCAGCTGCGGCGAAATGGAGGGGGAGAGGGGAGAGCAGCAAATGAGCCGTGTAGATGTTGGAAAGTGAATTAGCCTTTAAGAGCGTTTTCCATGGCGAGGCGGTATGGCAGGCGAGGTAAGAGGGAGCGTGATGCTGACAGCATCCCTCCAGCAATCCCTCATATTTACCGAGGGATTGAGATGAGTTTGTTCTCTTCTAGCGGATCGAAGGCTACGGAGATCGCAGAGCCTCCTAGGGTGCATGGCTGGGCTTAATAATAAAGAATGAGTCAGGTCTTCAATATTTTACATGAAGGTACCGGGCTTAAATAATAAATGATGCAAAATTAGTCAAGGTGTAGCGGAAGGGAGATGCGGACGTTCCAACGCAGGGAGCTCGGGAGCATCTCGGCAGCTGTCAACACGCAGCAGAAATTAAGTTGTTCCTAAAATGCAGCTGGAGAGGAGTCTCTAGATGTTGTTCCTCTCCCTTTAAACAGCGTCGTTTGTTTGGAGATTTCGTGTTAAATGATCCACTGCTTCCCACGACCAAGAAGGGGGACTTCTTTTGGAGAAGTCATGGCGTTTCACAGTCCCAGCCTTGTCTGGTGCGCAGAAAAGGTGAGCAAAGGTAGAAATAAAAATGTAACAGGGTTGATCATCTTGAGTGATGCTGCGCAGGTGCAAATTCAAGCTGGGCTTTGGAAAAGGGGAGCCGTCGAGGCACGGAGATGCCTTTCCTTGCCTCCCTTTTTCATCCCTTTCCTGCCCTCCAATGCTGCCGTTTCTTCTGCTGGTCCCTGCCAGCCTCGTATGGCCTTCACATCATGCCCAGGGGGAAGTGGGGAGGGAAGCGGGATGGATCCCGGTCTCTTCTCCCTCTGCGTTTGATGCTCTTTTGGAGCAGACAAGCCCAGGCACGAAAGCACCTGGGCTTATTTCCATTTAGACGGTTCGGAACAGCCTTGTGGGCTTAGATGTTCATCGTCCTTTGACTTTCGGTGGGCTTTGGGTGCCCGGCTCTCGGATTCCTTTGCAGATCTCGGCTTTAAGCCTTCCGGCTTCCCTCTCCGACGGAGGGCTCCGTTTAACCTTTCTTCTTGTCTGAAGAAAGCACATCACCTTAGCCCATGCACGCAGATGGAACATTGAAGAGGATCTTTGCCCTTTTCCTTCTTCAAACGTAACGACTCAGGGATCCCCCTGTAAATGCTGGATTTCCCTTACGAAGCAGTTGGTGGCAAAAGGCGTACAAGGTAATTGGAAAAAGTAGCCAGGTTTGAGATTAACGTTGTTCCGTCAGCTGAGACGTTTGTCAAAAGCTTCCCCTCTGGCTGATTTACATAATGCTCCTAACCATTTCAGGAGGAGTGTTGGGAATCCCATAATGCAAATAACCCCCGAGCCTATATAATCAAATGCCTTCACCTGATCCAAGATGAGCGCAGAAAGAAATTTGCCACATGTTTTACCCAGCTCAGCAAATGTCTCCTCTGCAGACGGAATTGCTAACAATATTCCGACCTGTTGGAGCACAACATTGAAACGTATAGAAACAGGACCCGCAGCCACGTTCTGCAATTCAATCTCGTCTTTATTGCGGCGGTGGAGGTGTGCTGCATATTAGCGAGTATTTTTTGTGTTCCCCTGACTAACCTTGGCTAGCTCATTACCAGTTCCCGGCTCTGCTGGGTCTGCGCAGGTCCTTGTCCTCTCCATGGGAAAGGCACTGGATGATGTGGCGACTCAGCGTCGGTCCCCATAAACCTTGTCCTGCAAAACGTCTAGTTTGGATTCCCATCTATGGCCAAAGTGATGGGACAGGACATGCTCGTGGCTTCTCTGGATTTTGGTGATGCTGCTGCAAACTGATGGTGCCGCGTCGACTTTGGTGCCCCTACGCAGATTTCCCCCTGCTGAGGATCTGTACTCTAACCCTCTCTTCCCCCCGCAACTTTTATCTTCCAGAGAAGAACAATATCTCTCTTACCCGCTTGGTAGTTTCCTTTCTGTTCCTCGATTGAATTATACAGAGGGTGCACTCGAGTGATTTTTAAATCTAAATGAAAATGTAAAGAACCCTTAATAAGGCAAATTGTTTAACTTTTTCGCACCCCCATCTGGCCCTAATTGATTCTTGTAACCCAACTGTGATTTCTAACATGTTCTAGGCAGGGAAATCTACCGGCACTAATTCAACATGGTGAGCGCGGTACGGCATTTAATGTGACGATGAGATCAATGTCCCTTCCAAGGGAGCCATGTGCGGGGGCAGCAAGTGTTGGCGGAGCAGCCTTTTGCCAAAAACTTTGTTTCCGAGGATGGGAAAATACGTTTTTTTTTCATCCTCCTCTTCTCCCCCCACCCCGTGCGTACCTGCAGCTCTTTGTTTTCCCGTAGAAATCCCGCGGGAGGAGGCTGCTCTTTTGGGAGCAAAGATTAAAAGCATTTTAGATGAGCCTGTGTTTGCCATACCCCTGCTTGTGAACCCCGGGATGTTTTGGCATTTGGATTCAGCATGTGGCTTGGGCAGAGGTTGGATCCTCTTTCTCTGCAGTGGCTTCTCGGAGCCTCAGCCCTGCTGTGCACAGCAGGGATCCAGGGGCTGTCGTCCAAGGATGCTTTCCCTCAGCATTACAACTTGTATCCTCTTGAGCCGTGCTGTGAATAGGATGGTGGCTTTTCTTTTTTTTCCTGTAATATTTTTTTTTTTTTTTTAACTATGCTGAAAATATTGGGTTTCTGGATATACTTCGCTTCTTAGTCAATGGGGTGAGGGTGTGGACCTTGTCCAGCTCTTGCATTGTGCTCTGCTGGGAAGAGCGAGAGGCCCCAGAATGAATTCGGGCAGGTCTTTGGAGCCACAGAGGAGCTGGCCGTAACGTCTCTGGTGCTACAGCTTTCTGGAAGTGTTAACATCGATCTCTTGCTCTGGGCTTTGAATGTCAGTGAATTGGAAGCCGTTTACCCATATCTTTTAAACAGGAGGAGTAAGGGCTGTGTTGGTGGGAATATAGCCGCAAGGAGTAGCTGTAAGTCATAGGAGAAGCCCTCGTGGAAGGGGATCTTCATGGAGGGGATGTGGATATCGCTGCTGCCTCCATACAAGTGTATAAGAAATGCCTTGCGGTGTGGTGGTTGCGATGGGGGGCAGCACTCCCCAACGTCAGGCTTGGCATCAGTGCTCGGACGCTACCGTTGCTGTCTCCATCCCTTGTTGCCACGTCATCCCTTTCCCACCTCCTCTCCTCCAGGCGTCATTTCTAGCTGCCAGCGCTGCGTTAAAACAATGCAGTATTTCGGGGCTGCTTGCAACATGACCGGCAGGCGACAGCCTGCTTGGTGGCAGGGACCGGCGAGAAGCCGAGCTCCCAATTAGAATCATAAAATCATAGAATTGTCTAGGTTGGAAGGGACCTTTAACATCATCGAGTCCAACCGGCAACATAATGCTGCCAAAACCACCACTGAACCAAAATTAGAGCTGACCGGTCCAGCCGACACCACGCCGTGTGCGTGGGCTGCTCCTTAGCTATGCTGGGAGGAGCAAACAGTCTCGGTCAGTGCTTTCGAGTTGTCCAGTAGTTGCACCCCTTGCTCTCTCTTCCGTGTTGCTATACTTGCATCTCAGGATAAGACCAATCTTTGTCAAGATGATGGTTGGAGGCTCCTTTTTGACCACACTCAACCAGTTGAGTTGACACCAGGAAGCCAGCATTGGCCATGACACCAGTTGGCTTGTCTGGGCAAAGCCCAGGCTCCCCCTCCCAAGGACTGGGGACACAATCACAGAATGGTAGGGGTTGGAAGGGACCTTTGGAGATCATCTAGTCCAAACCCCCTGCATTTCTTTCTGTGCCGGTAGGTGTGTGTGGTGGCGGGGACGGCGTGGATGGGGAGCAAGCTCATCCGCTCCCAAAGCAGACCTCGTAACGCCGGCTCCAGAGTTGTTTGCATAGTTTCTCTTAGGCTAGCTACGCTGAGATTGAAAAGAGCAGGAAAAAAACAGATGCTGGAATCTAGGGGAGATGAGATTTACATATATAGAAGGACAGAAAAGCTTCATTTTTGTTTGGTTTTGTTCCTGTTTGTTTGCTTTCTTACTTTTCTGACTGGTTTTTTTGCATTAAAAATTCAAGATATGTCTGTCTTCTGTTTTCGGGAGGGCTCAGAGGACATCTGGAGAACTTGTTAGGATTATGTTGTTTGAGACATGATTTCTTTGGAGGACGAGGGATAGATGGCTGTTTGAAACCCCACTTTTGGGGGTGGATTTGGTTGTCACCTCCTTTTTTAATGATTCTTTTGGAGAGAAACTCATGAGAGAGATATCCTCGTTAAACCCTGCGCCGTGAAATAACGGCTCAGAAAACCTCCAATTTGGGGGGACCTGTAATGAGGCTCCCCAGGAGACAGAGCTCTGCATTCCGATCTTGTCTGAGCTAACGTGAAAAAAGACGAGGCGAGTCAACTATCGAAAACATTGTTTCAGGTACAAAAAATAAAGAGAACAGGCAACCTCAAACCCCACCTTTCTGTATGCGCCGCTTGTAAGTCAGGAAAAAAAAAAAAGGCAGCACCCCGCTTTTTCCATTAAGCTTCTTCTATAATGTATTAATAGAGAATTATATCCTCGCTATAGGATTATTAAAAAAGAAGAGAGATAAAAATGATAGAAATGAATCTGTATGCTATTATGCGGATGACAATAGATACACTTAAGCCTTCCAGCCCTGACCTTGGCACATGTTTCATCTCAACTCCGGGAGAGTCTGAAATTGATACACTGACACTTACCATTAATATGAAGAACCATCATCTTCCTTCCCCCAAGAGCACGAGGGGCTGGGAAGGATTTTGCCAGTGCTGCGAGGGGCAGGGCAGGTCCTCTTCTTGTCTCGGTGCAAATTCTTATGTCCCGTCCCCGCCTCCGTGGTTTGTTTTGATTTTTTTTGTTGTTGTTAATTTTTAATTAAAGCCATGCAGATCTCTGTCCCAAATGCCAGGCCGCCTCGGCAGACAGAGGCGACCTTCTGTCCGGCTGCCCCCAGGTTGTGGCCCATTGATGCGTGGCTGATGGATGCTAGGAAAAAAGACTGTGCGGGAATGACTGAGATCAAAGCTGAGATTATTTCCCCGCGCCCCACCCCACAGCCCACCA
>VXBH01001600.1:149956-219746 GCA_013400035.1 Rynchops niger | reverse complement strand
AAAGAGATAACAAAGGTAGGAGAGATTAAATAGAAGACAAAGGCAGAGCGTGTGATCACAGGCGCCCCTGTCCCGCTTTTCCCTCACCCCAGGACGGCAGCCGCACCTCTCATTTTCTGCCTGTTTTTTTGTCTCTGGCATCAGCCCCACGGCTTCTCAGCGGGGTGTTTTTAAAAATATGGTATGAATCTGTTGCCTTCTGTGTTTGGAGACCCATAGCAGGCACTGACCTTTCAAGTCTCTCCGTGATTAAAGCTGTTATTAATTTCCTGTGGGGCTGCAGACACTCTGAGGCAGTAAAGTGTTGGGACTTCATTAACATGTGGGGCTTTAATTAGTCGGCGAGAAATCCCTCTCTGTCCTGATTTGACCAAGGAAAAAAAAAAGGGAGGGTAAGAAAAAAAAAAAAAAAAAAGGAGGAGAGAAAATTATGTTGAAGTAAAAATAGTCACAGCAAACATCTTCACAGTAGGAACAGATTTCAAGGCTCACGATGCATTTATCGGGGACTTTAGACTTGTGCTCACGTTCCCCATGCAAACCATCAGCTCTTTCGAGATGCCGAGATGTGCTCCCGGGGGAGAATCATCCCGCTGGCACCCGGAGCAGTAAATCGCAGCGTCAGGAAGGGGACAGGGAGAAGGGTTTGTAGAAGAAGCCAAGTGACCCTGTGCTGCAGCTGCGGAGCGGTGCCGGTGCCCGACCGTTGCACGCTCCCAAACCTCCCGGGGTGTACGTTTAGCACTGCCGCAAAACCCCCTGCGACCAGCATTGGCGTGCTGGGACTTGACCCTTCCCTCTGGAGCCTTTTTTATAGCGGTGCTGTTATCCACAGCGTCACTGTTCGGACAGATTTAGATGGAGCAAAGAGCAGCCTTGGGCACGCAGCATCCCAGGAGAGGCGCTCGCTGTGGGAGCCCGCCATCAGCACATGGCCCTTTTATTTATTTAAATCTCGGGTGGAAATAATACATGTTTGATTGCCTGGTTGATCTATTTGTGACAAGTGTTAAAACACATGTGCATTGATTTTCTTGGAGGAGCGTATTTCTAAGGGTAATTTAATAGTGGTATTGAGCATAGCTCTTACTGGCCAGGGAAGAGGCGGAGGGAGGGGATTAGATGAAGAAGAGAGAGACGCTAATGGCGTTTTCGCAATGCAATTGCTTAGGTCAGTGAAAAGCTGTCACAGTTTAATGCACTCGCTTGTTGGGGATGTTATCATATACGGGATTAAGCCATTCCAAAACATGAAAACAAGAGCAGCTTGTTAGCGAGGGAGGCTGTTAAAGAGCTGCTGTGGCGTAGTGACGATGGCCGCGCGGAGGGAGTGACGTTGGGCTCCTCCGGCTGCCGTGAGCTGGGCGAGACGGCTGGGATGCTCGTGCCTTCTGGGACCGGCTGCTCTGCACCTCCCCTGTTCCTGGAGGAGCTGGTCTGTGACATTTCGGACCTGGATCCGAAAAGGTCATTAGGCGACAGGCGCAGAAAGGCTGGAGCCTGGGCGAGGGGTAAATCCTTGAGCATCTCTTGGTTCCAGGCTGAGGCCTGATGTGCTGACGTGTCTTGCTGTCGTGACGTCGTTAGTGACTGAATCTTGGACTCTTTAGGCGTGTTTTCCATCTGCCAGGGAGAGCGCATCCAATATTCCCAGAGACTTAGCAAGTTGGCTTTTCATCTCTTTATGAGGAAAAACAGATTTTTCTCCCAGCGCGGGCTGGGATCTGAAAGTCAAGCTGGGTCTCTTCCAGCTGAAATACTGTCCTCGTTCGTACCCACGCAGGCTCCTTGTCTCTCGTGGGGTTGCAGAGCCAGTATTCCGGGTGGCAATAACGCCGTTCATCATGCGTCAGGCTGGGGAGGTGCCGGCTCCCTCCTTCCTGGCCGCATCGGGGCTGACAGGAGCAGAAAGCGTTACAAACTCGTCTGTGTCACCCAAAATCAGGAGATCCGGCTCCGAATATGTATGGGGAATAGGATGGAAAGGCTGTTTTGTCTTCCCGTTGCTGCTTTTCATAGCGGGGTTGTATTTTAGTCTAGCGTGTAAGCTCCTCTCTACCATATGTAATATTTAGTCCTTCATCCCGTCTAGTTTGAAATGTCGAAAACAATGGAGCATCTCTTCCTTCCTCCCGGGAGAGGGTTGCACAGCCCTGTAGATCTTGGCATCAAGAACTTTTTTCCATATTTATACTTGACCTAAATTCTCTCTCTCTCTCTCACAAATAGCCATAGTTTTAGCCCTCTGGCACTTATATCCCTTCTTTGGAGTTTTCACACTTCGAAATACTTATGGGTTGCAATAATATCCGACTTTTATATGTGTCTTAACCAGGCTATAAATCCTGCTAGTTGACAAGGTTATTGTTATCTGGCTTCTGCCGTGACCCACTGTTAAAACCCATGACATAAATTACACAGAACATATCATAGAAGCCATTTTTCCTCGTATGAAGCCTGATAAATATTAATGGCCCATTGCTGGAGCTTTGTACTGCCGTCGTGTCGGAGTCAATGAGGTTGATCCGAGGCGCGATAATTGCTAGTGGACACGGACCCTAGGCAGCCGTCGAATTAACGCTCTCTCCAAGTGCGATGAACTTCTGGAGCTCTGAATTGTGTCTTACGGGGTTTTTTTGTGTGGTTTTTTTTTTTTGGCCTCTGCTGTGTTGGACTCTGTATCGTAGAGGGAAGACCCAGGTTGGATGAGACCAGAGTCAACCCAAGACTCTTCCCATGTCTTGGCCGCCTATTTGTCCTCACAGTTGGGTTGCGTGTAATATTAATTACACGTGTGCATCCTTGCCGCAGGGTGGCAAAGCGTGGATGTCACCTCTGTCCCCAGACCCACATCGCTGCTCTTCCCTCGCGCCCTTGGGACCCACTGGCCCGCACCTCCCCTTATCTCCCCAATCTAAATGCGCGGCGCCTGCCTCCTGTAAATGGCACTTTATCCGCTGGAAAAGTGAATCCGGCCGGTAGCGTCGGCTCTGTCATGCTTATCAGAAATACATTATCAGGTGGGGATTAGACAGAGCCTCGCGCTCCTGTTGCCATCCACGCCAGGCGAATAATGAATAATGAAAATTCCCGGGACCAGAGACAAACGCACTTGACAGGCAGGGAAGCGCCCGCGCCTGCCTTTCACTCAATTTAATGTGACAAACATGGCTCCTTCAGAAATCTTTCCACTCCATTCACCGTGACGTGGCTTGTTCTGGGTTTTTTTTTCCATTTTTTTTTTGTTTTTTTTTTGTTTGTTTTTTGTTTTTTTTTCCCCCCCACTCCTCCTCCTGCCCACCTGCTCTCCTAGCCCCTGAGCCCCTCTGCCACGGAGAAGGAAAGGGTGAGGATGGACTCAGGAGGCCACCACCAGCCCTGCTGGAGTTCGCTTTGTGGTCGGCTCACCTCATATAGGGATGCTGCGTGATTTGGGTCCTTAGCTACTTTGAAGACGTTGCAGAATTTCTCCCCTGTTGTTGGCTAATAAACTTTTCGAATAGGACGGAGTGTGGCAGAGCTGTCTCCCTGCTCGCACGGCTCTCATTTTTTGTGGCCGCGGTGAGTTTGGTGCAGAGAAGAGGGAAGGGACTGCGTCTCCCCGTACATCGGTCCTGCATCCTTCAGTGCTGACCTTCCACAACCCTCACAGAAGTGCTCCCTGCTCCCCCGGGTGCTGGAGGACCCGTCCCTGCCTCGTCTTGCGCTGCAGACATCCCGGTCATCTCGAGCCCTTGCCCTTTTCTCAGGGTCGGTGGATGCTCGGTTTTATTCCGTCTCCTACCATCAGCAGCATCTCTCTGACCTCCCCTTCCTTGGACGTGGAGAGACCGTAGATTTTTCCCTGGGGCTGACCGTCTTTTTTTTTTTTTTTTTGCCTTTGCTTGGTGCGTAATGCAGGAGGACCGAATTCCTTTTCATGGTCAATATAGGAAAGGTAGCAGCAGGTCCTACAGCAGGGTTCCTGGGCTCAGAGAGAGGGATTTTTTGGCATCGTTGTCCTCTGTCTGCCCTGTGCCATGTCTGTTATGAACAATTCACACGTATGGATGGATGGACCCGGGTTATGTAGTGATGTACAGCCTGGTGCGGGTGTACAAAGTCCCGCGTCTCCAAAGCCCCTGGACATGCTGTAGCAATCCCCGGGAAGCTGTAGGTGACCTGTGGAGTTAGGGCCCTTGTCCCAAAGGAGCATGCAAAGCAAGATGGGGCCATGGAGAGGAAGGGGTTTCTTCGCGGCCAGAGATGGGATTTTTCAGGGCGCTCAGGTTTGGCCTGCCTCTTGTCTCATGTAAATCAGCCATGGCGATGCCATCTGTAAAGGCTGTCTACACGAGATGCGACTCCAGCATTGTTTTTTTTTTTTTTTTTTCCCCCCTCCGCAGTTGTCATCTAGAAGCATGCAATAAATTTTATGGACCGGGGTTTATCGAGCACAGAGGATGAGGAATTGAGCTGCCTGGCTTGAATCTGACGCTGATGTTCTGGAGAGAACAAGCTCTTTCAGACGAGTGCTTCGATCACTCACTGCCCACTTTCGGGAGGGAGGCGAATGACTGTGTCCCGTCCCGGCGTTTCCCGGGGAGGGGGGAGCGGAGAGACGGTGCCAGCCGCCGCCTTTGCCTTGTCTATCACAGGTGACATCTGTCTCTTTCCCAGCTTTTCTCTTTTAAAAACACATCCAGCCGGCTGCTGGGAGGACGTCTCGGCTTGGCACTGGTGGTGACAGTCCCTCTTGACGCAGTCTTCCTGGACGCGTTACACAAACTCCGTGACTCCAGCTTTTTTTCCGCCTCCCTCCCTCTTCTCCTCCTCCTCCTCCATCCACCCGGCGGGGAGGGAAGGAGCTGTGAGCCCGCATCACATCTGCTGTGCCGCGTGAGTCTTTGCCAGCGCGATTCCTGCTAATTAATGTCAAACTTCTTTTAGCAAATAATGCACATTATCTCGTCCTGCGGGAAGGGGTTGGTGTCAGCGCTGATGGCGGCGGCTCTGGAGGAGATGGGGCTCCGAAGCGTTGGGTTTCGGGCACGGAGCGAGGCGGGGATGTGCGGGGGAGTGGGGGTTGCTCCGTTGGAGGCAATGGTGTGAACATGCTTCTGGAGTTTTATGCCTGGGACTCTTGGCCAAAAACGTGGTCCTGGCCATACTTTCATACTCATGAAACCAGTTTGTGTCCCACAGCTCGAGCGAGAGCGGACTCTGGAGTTTTGAAGCCCCCTCATAGACGTGTGGAGTGCTCCTCTGGTCTTTATCTGTAGCGAGAGGTTTATTTGCTTTTCCCTTCAAGCGTATGGTCCTCCTCTTGTTGGGAAGCTGGAGGACGAAGCAGAGTGAACCCCAGTCCTCTCCTCCCTCTCCCAGTGCTGCAATATTCAGTAATCCATGCTTGCGGGCCACGTGCCGAAGCACCGTTAGTTGACCGCTACCCCGATTCCCTGACTATCACGGAGCAGAGATGAGCTGGTGATTTATTGTTAAGGCCAGAAAAAAAAATAAAATCAGGCTCTGGCAACGCTAGCAGGGTCGCTTCTGTAAGCTGAGACAGCTCACCTGTTTTAGCAGAGCTAATATTTCAAAGATTGCCACCGTTAGTTGGCTATTATCATCCCCATTTTTCACACGAGTCAATTGAGGCATGGGGAGAAAACAAGCACAGTTGAAACGGCGAGGCAAAAAATAACCAGGTGTCCCGGGCTTGTGCTTTTTTAAGTGCGATGCTCCTTGAAGTGGTGGCTGAAGGGACATCCTTTGTCCTTGCCCCGTGTCAAGGCAATAATGGCTATCTACTGGCCTTCAGCTGGACCTTCAAGGTGGTTTTGTCTGTAGGGTTTTAGTGGAGTTTTATCTGCTATATGGTCTAACGTCGCGTTATGTCTTTAATTGTGGAGGACTCCTTTTACCTTATTGGGACACTTAGAGTTGGAAGTTAATGCAAGTGATTTACTCCCCTTTAATGGCAATTTCCATTACTGTGCCATTTTTGTAGAGACCGCCCTGAAGGCAATGTGCAAGGCTGGGTGACCGCTCCAGACAGACTGGTGAGCTGGGATAACCCGGAGGACACGCTCTCTCTTGTGCTCTAGCTGGAGGCACAGGAAGAGCCATGGGAAAGCTGAAGAAATTTGGGACAAGAGCTCGGAGGAAAATTTCCTTCGGAGCATCTTTTCCCCAACAGAAAAAAGGCCGCCTCTGTCAAGAGAGACACTGACGTGTGAAACATCTGTTCTGTGCTAAAAAAAGGCAAAAAAGGCGGATAGAGGCAAAAACTCTAGAATGTTATTTCCCCCTCCCCCTTGCTTGTTAACCAGCAAAATGGAAAAAAAAAAAGATAATAATTGTGAGCGTATGGGGTGAAAAATAATAAACAGACGAATAAAGTGAAATTATTTTCTGGCTGGGCAGCTTATTTTTTTGGCTTTTGTTTCATTTGCGGATATCAGAATTGGTGTGGGGGGAATAACGTAGCGTCTGGACTGGTGAACTGTCAGTAAAACGGGCGAAGATAGATCAATTAGAGGAAATTAATTGCGGCGCGCGCAGTAGGCTGGAGGTGGAAATAACACCGTATTGAAGGGAGCTCTGAGCATCGCCAAGCCGAGCACTCCCGACCTGCCGGGTTGAAGGTTGTCCACGCAACCCGAAATCAACCCCCTTTGCGTTAACGGAGCCTCTAATTACCCTTGGCTCGCTGTTCCCGGGGGTGAATTCATTACCGTCCCGTTGTAGTGGAGCGGAGAGATGGGGAGATGGCAGGGCACGAGCATCCCGTGGTGAGGGGCTGGCACAGGAGATGAGCACTAGATGTGGAGAGCTCTTAACAGATGCCGTGGCTGAACTTTCTGCCTCACTTGAAGCCAGCGGTGATTTTTCTCCGCAGTCCTAGAGGGAGGGGGAAGAGGGAAAGTGATAGGACGGAAATTAAATGCCTGTTCGTCTTCTCCCAGCCTGCCTCTCGAGCGGTGCCTGGGGAGCATCTCCCCAGCTCTGCTGAGCTGGCTTGTCCCTGGGGGGGTGCCATGCTGCGGGTACCCGAGACACGGGGGCTTGCGGGGTGGTTGGCCGACCGGGCACAGGAGCAGGAGCAACGAAGGCAAAACGTTGCGTTTGTCTGATCCGGGGCTCGGTGCGAGCACTTCACACTCTCCCGCCGTGCTAATGCATCTGTTTGTCACTGTCCCTGCTCCTCCTGACAAAGCGGCCGTATGTTTCAATCCAAGAGGGGAATCTGTCTTCGTAGCTTGGGAGAGGAGAGGGAAAGAGAAACAGCTCAAAGCCTGCAGGAGGACGGGTATGACGCGATAGGCCTCCCTGAATTTCAGCTTGACAGCGACGGCCTTTGCCAAGCGGTAGCTGAACCTCCATCACGTCTAGTCTGCGTGCTGATGCTGGAAGCCATCCGTCTTGTCGTGGTGTGTGCCCACACCTGACGTCGGTCACTCCTCAGGTCTCCTTGGAGGAGCAGAAGGCTCCTGGGGGCGTTAGCGTAGCTGAGGGCAGCAGGACCCTATTGCTTGTAGGAATGATAGCATCCTGGCCATGGTCCCCTGCATGCACCCGTGGGCGCATGGGCACCAGTGTGATGCCAGGACCGTGTGTCCTACAGGGTACAGGCGTAGCTGCTCTTCAGAACCCGTGAAGACCAGGCACCGGGGCACTGATCCAGGTCTCCCCCAAATCCTAGGAGCAATATCACAGCTGCTTCTTGTATCCCGCCATCCCTGCAGGCGAGCTCTCCTCCCCGAAATCTCCACGCTCAAGGTCCCAGCCCCGTTTCTGGCTCGGTGGGGCATCTCCCTGGGATCACAGGGTTGGGGTCCTCTCTCTCCCCAGGGGCTGGAAACTTGCCTCTGGCCACCTGGTGCCCTTGCCTTTGGAGGTGCAGCTTCTCCTGCTCGTTAGCTCATAAATAATATGGACTAGCAGTGTTCAGTGCTAATTAATTTTGTGAACTGAACCGGGGTGAATGGGGTAATTGCCCGTGGCGTGTGCGGGCCGTCAGGTGAGCCCTCCTGCTTTCGCCCTCCTTGTTTACCAGCTCTTCTGTGTTTATTTTAAGAAGCAGTTGGTCCCCTCGCCGTGTGAAGAAGAAAAGCCATGTGATCTAACCCAGAGAGAGCGCAGCAGGCGCTGAATATTAAATTAAAACACATCCTCGCTTATACACAAAAAAAGCCCAAGCTGGAAAGGTTAAGAGCTAACAGAGATCCTCAGAACAGTCTCTGTCTGTTTGGAATGAATTAATCAGACCATTAAACAAATCTTTTAATCTGAAGTATCCCTTTCATTTCAGTACTCCGTAAAACAAAGTGACTGGAGTGTTGAGGGAAGAGTTTGCCATCGCTTTGCCTTATTTGTGTCACGGAGTATGTTGTGGGGACTAGGACTTGTTCCTCCCTGTCCTCTTTTAGAAGGAAAAGCGGGGTTAGATAGAGCGCCTGAACTGGGACAAAATGGGCACGGAGAAGAAAGGAGCCCCCGTGGCTCACGAGGTGGGCCGAGAGGCGTTTTTTGGTCTCGGGGAGCAGAAAAAGCTCAGGAAGAGGCAACGTCTCAACCGCAGATGAATAATACATGCAAGGTAGCATTGAGCAGAAGTCTCGGGGCGGCGAGGCCGGGGCAGGGTGGGCAGCGAGCGTTACTGAGGTCTTGCAGCCCAGAACGAGGAGGGATGTTGCTCCTGTGAAAGCGTAGGGGAGTTTTCTGCGTACAGAGCTGACCGGTCAGGGCTGGGGAGGCACCAGTAGGCGCTCATTCAGCGTGTCACCTCAGAGACCTTGGTTGCAAACTGTATCGCAGGGTTTCTTCAGGCAGGAGATGTAGCATCCTTCCCTCTAAGGAAGGCTCTGGGAGGATGTATGCGTGGCAAAGCGCTCAGGAACTGTGTGTGCTGCCTCGGACCACTTGTGTCTTTCGAGGCTGGTGCTTTCCAAAGCCCTGAGCTGTATCGGGGCCTCTCGAGGTGTGTTTTGAAAGGCATGCGTGAAGTTGGTGGTGGTTGGAGCTTCCCATTCCTGTCGGCTTGGGTTGTAACCTCAACCTTAACGTCCAGCTCTGGTCTTTGGGGTGGAAGCATCTGTGAGGGGTGCGCTCATCCCCTGATCTTTACCCTTTGGATATTGTTTGATGGGATTTTGAAAGCCCTTTCTAGCGTTTTTCCCATCTGAGCCTGTGCAGGGCTGTTGGGAGGACCTACCCCAGCAAAGGACCCTTTTTTCCTGGGCGCAGCTGGTGTCCCACCACACAGCCCCACGCTTTGGTCCTGTCCTTGGTTGAGGAGGGAGAACTTGCCACGCCGGTTGTGTTTCACCCACCACCTCTCCCCGCTATCGCTCCCACAACACCGGCTCAGCCAAAGATTTGAGCAAATGCTGCTATCGCACTGGCATCTACGGGGGAGAGACAGAGAGAAAGGGAGGGCAAATCCGGGTAAAAGCAGGCAATCCTGTTTCAAAATCAAATGTATCCTCTTTTTTTTTTTTTTTTTAATTTTTTCTCCCTTTTTAATACACTCTTCAAAGCTTGCGAAGATTAAGTGCGCGATTTATCTTTGCAGAGTTGGAATTTTAAAAGGAACAGCCAACTGTGTGATCGTATTATTAATATTTATACCTCGTCACCGAATGTTGACAGATTAATTATGCAATATGGTATAAAAATCAGCAGGCAGCGTGGGAGGGCGGTGGCAAAGTTCATGTATTAATAACGCAGCGGGGTGGCTCGCACGCTCCCCACGTGGCTTGGTGTTATCAGTGCTGCATCCCGCGTGCGTCGAAGGCGCCTTCGTCCATCCCACGCGGGGCTCTTGGGGACGGGGATGCTGCCAGCGGGGAGGGAGACACAAGCGACAAAGGTTGGGAAGTCCCAGCCCCTTTGGACTGCCCCATGAGCTTTCTTAGGGCCAGAGAGCAGGTGTGAGGAGCTTTGCGACCGTTCTTGACCTGGTTTTGGCCTGAAGAGCGTCAAGAGTTGACTTTGTTGACTTTCTCCTGGCGGAGAATCTGGGTTAGGAGTTGGGGGCTTGCTCCGAAGCTGCAGCTTTTGTCCTGTCTCGTCGTTTGTCCTTCTCTTAGCAAGCGGTGCCAGCCCTTGGCACTGAAATAGCTTCCCTCAGTGTGTCCGTGGCGGAGGGTGCGGTGTCCTTTTCTGAGGTCTTGAACAGCGCCAGGCGCTTTGGAGAAAGCTTTAAATCTTCTTTAGTGGACAATTACGAGCTGGACGGCTGTAAAGGGAAAGGCTTTTTCTTCCCTAGGAAGCCGACTTGGGTTGTCGGGGACGGCATCAGATAGATTTATATAGGGCAAAATAGGAAATTGTATTTCCGGGAGCCCCAGGGGCGGGAGCAAAGTCATCTGACAGCACCCTCATCTCCTTTGCTGTCTGGAGAATTTGTAGATGTTTTGAGAAGGATCAGGTAAATGTTGCCTCTCGGGACCTACTCTGAGCCTGCTGGGTTTCTCTTGCGCAGGCATAGACCCCGGGGCCTCGCTATCCGTCGCCATCCGCTTCGTTGAGATGGACGGACAGATGTTAAATTAAGATCGGGTGCGTGGATGATTCATGTTGGCCATCTCGGCTGGACAGCAGAGGTCTGCCGCTGGGAATAAATCCTTGCACCTGGAGACGGTGACGTTTGTCATCGGCGGAGCTCGGGCTGTGCCCTCTGTTCATCCTCGAGAGGAAGAAAAGCTCCCCCTCCCCATGCCCGTCTTGCGGGTTGCTATTTCCATCGCAGCCTCTCTGTGCCTAAGTGCTGCTCTTTTCTTTTTTTTTCTTTATTTTTTTTTTTTCCTTTTTAATGAATCTTTTTTTCTCGGCGTGTCTCAGGGGGATGTTTTATGTGATCCTTCTCGAATAATTTGAAGCAACGTCTGGGGTCAGGCCGTGGGGGTGTACTTAGGCTGATTAGGATTTCTTTGTCAGCAAAGCCCTGGCTTTTTGAGAGGCAGAGAAGGCGTCAGGGATGCGTCGGTGCCGAGTACATCTCTCCTCTCGGGTCCCACTCCTGTTCCGCCCTGCCACAAGCTCTTTTCTTAAAAAAAACCCACCTGTGTGCGGCCGCACTATCGGGAACAGCCTTTGGGGAGGTGCATGGAGGCATTTTGAGACAGATACCCCGGCTCCGAGGAGTTGTTTAACCCGCGGGACAACAAAGGAAACCGTATAAGGTGGGCTTTTGAAAGCCTTTCCGAGGATTTGGCTTCTCGATTTCCATTCAAATGAACTTTCCCTCTTCCCGTGCATGTAGCTTCCCAATGCCTCTTTTTACAGCCTCGGCCTTTCGGTCTTAATTAAAAAATGGAAAGAACAAAGGCACAACTGAGAAAAGCACTTAAGCGAACGGTTGAAGTAACAGATTTTCCTAGGCTTTCGGAGCGGGCTTAGAGGCGCTTCGGGGCTTTACTCTGTGAAATTGGGGTCCTAAGGCTAGTGGCGCAAATCCCTCCTGCTTTTTTTCCTCCCACAGAAGCGCCCCCACGTTGATGGGAAGTGTTATGGTCCACCCCGAGCAGGTTCTCGTCTCAGAAACTTGTGGGGTGAAGATTTGTGTCCGGTTTTTATGGGTCTCTTTTCTAATTGGGATGGAAACAAAGACAGAAGCCTCAGAGTTGTTTGGAAAAGGAGTTATCAGGTAGTGGCAAAGTTTATCACCTTCGGGGTGGCCAGGGAAGATTTGTCATCGATATGTGTCAGATATGCGGAGAGCCCCTAACTAGATGGGAACATGGAAATGCGGAGGGTTAGAGAGTGGAAATTAGGAGCAAGAGGTGAGGGGAAAGGCAAGGAATGTCCAAAATGCCAGTGGACGGAGCCATCTCCTGCAGCTCCCTGATCGGAGCTGGATGTTCCTCCAAGCTCCCTCCCGCCTTTCCGGATGAGAAACACTGGATAATTGATTTATTCTGGCCTGGCTGTCTGCTGCCCTGCTTCCCCCGAGTGCCTTCAGTCGCTTTTCTGGCCCCGCTCGACCGCTTTCCCACCACGCGAGGACACGGTGGCTTGGCAGGGAGCAGATGGACAACCCGTCCTGTAGACATCGAGTGCGGGAGGCTTAGTGCTGAGCTCTTCGGAGGTTGACGGCTCCCAAGTCCCCGGCATGTTGCAGGGAGCGTTCGAGTGAGGGCTGTTTGTCCGTGGGAAGGCGGCTTTTGCTGGCTGAAGGTCCTTTTCCAAGTAGCCCTCAAGGTTAAAGTTGGATGCTCCTTCCAGATGGTCTCCATCTGATGCATCTCATTACGGGGTTGAGCCGCCTTGCAATCCCGGCCTCCCAGTGCCAAGAATAACAAGGAATGCAAGCCAGCAACAGCGATTGCTGCTGTTAGAAGGGCAGAAGATGATTTAAGGGTCAAGACAAGACCATATGGCCCATCAAGGCCCCGTCGTAACAACCCGGAGGAATATGAAACAACTTGCGTTGGCCATCATCCTTCCTGTCTCCTGTCAAGGCCGTTTGCTGTAACCTTTGCAAGTTCAGTTCCCCGGCTCCTTCTTGCTCCGATTCTTGCCCTGAGCTGCTTTCTAGTGCCCTATGGGTCCCCTTGTGGGGTGTCCTCGCTGGAAGGGGGAGCAGAGGTGTCACAGGGTCTTTGTCTGAGGGCTCAGTCCTCGTGTCACTGTGTCTGGCTTTAGGGTGAGCTGGTTGACCCTGCGCATGTCACTGCGAAGTTGGGTGTCCCGTGGGAGACCTGTTGGCACCCAAGAGTGCGCCGGAGGATTTATGGCCTCTGCCAGGATTTCCCATGTTCAAATTGATCTGAAGTGGTCTCTCAGCGTTATTGGTGGCTCACCCCTCCCTTGCCTCCAGCCCCTCTGCCCTCAGCCAGCCCATTCACTAAGCTGGGTAAGCCGAATCCGGCTGGTCTTTCCTCAAGATTTATGTGCCCCTGGAGTGCATTGTCTTCTCCAAATAGTCTGGGGCTCCCCCGCGGGCTCCCAGCCTTCCTTTACCAAATTTTGATGTGGATATTAGCTGTCAAATGACAACTCATTCCTGTGCAGGTTGCGCTCTCAGCTCAGCAGGGGACCCCAGCCCTCGGTCGGGAGACGGGTACATCTGCACCCCGTGTGCTTGGGGACCAAGGTGAAGTGAAGCACCTCGGCACGACCCATCCGAGTGCTGTGGCCACACAGATAAATCCGTATTTCCGAGAGCGGAGTTGATGCTTTCCCAGAGTGCCGGCAGCGGTGGGCCGGCGGCAGCGATGCTCCTTCCTATTCCCAGGGCTTTTTCCCCAAAAGCCTGTACGCCTGGATGCCTGGGATGGTGTGAGCAGCCACACCTCGGGGCCACGGCTCCTCACCCCAGCGCCGTGTCTGGGTCCCGCTTTGGTGCCAGGGGAGCCACTGTTCTCCGCTCGGCACTCGTCCCGCAGTCCATTTGCCCAAGGGAACACTTACAGCGCTGACCTTAAAGAGCAATTTCGGGCAAGCACAGAGCAGCTCAATTGTTCATAAACCTGACATTTATGTCTCGGAGATTCTTCCTCTGCAGGATGCGCTGCTCTTTATGATTTTATCAAATAAAATGCCCCTTCGCCTCCAACCAACCTCCTTCTCCTTCCCTGATGTTTTGTAGGGCAATCAGCGCGAACAGAGAGCTCGAAGGCATCTGCCCATCCTTAATGTTGTGGCGCGGAGAGGGTTAGGGAAATTGTGTATGCGTTAGGATGCGTGAATGGGTAAGACTGTGCTCTGGCCCTCTAATGTTGGTAATTACCGAGTGGGGATTAGGGACTTGCACTTCGCACACGTCGAGAAATGGAGTATTAAATGTAAACAGATCAAACTACCTGATGGACCCAGCAAGTTTATTCCTGTGATTTTCACCGCTCCGCCAAAACCCTTCCCCTGCTCTCGGGTCGTCTCCCTGGTTTTCACGGGGATGAAGCCCTGGGCCGCGGGGCAGGTTTGTAAAGAGTGCTGTGTGCGTGTGAGCCAACATAATATTAGTGTCATCCTGAAACAGCAGCTAGCCGGGAGGCAGGATAAGTAGCTGGGGTGCGGGGAGCGCATCTTCAGCTTCTTGCTTCCCTTCGTCTTTCCATCTAATGAAGCCAGAGCAGCAACCGTGGCCAGAGGCACCGGTGCAAGATGCCGCGGTGCGACGTGGTCCTGTCCCGGTGGGGATGGTGACCTGAGATGGGATGCTAGCCCTGCTGCTAGCTGTCCTCCCACCGGGCTGGTCCTGTCCCCCAGCGCCTTCCCACTTGCCACACGGGGACCCCCACTGGGTGAACAAACACCGCTTACTCTGCTGACCAGGGCACCTTCTCTCGTGTCTATTAAAATCAGCTCCGCATGGAGAGCCTGCTACCCTGGAAGTGTTAATTAGCTTTCTCCCTCCTCCTTCCCATTATTTTCCCACCTCGCTCTTTAGAAGATCTCTGAACCAGGAGATCAATGCCTCCTGCTAATCGGCTCTTCAGCAGCTTAGAGAGGCACTACGGAATACTCCATTTAATTCTCCTCTAGCACCTTTGCTAATCATCCTTTCCGGCCCCGGAGCCCCAGGCAGACGCCCATTGACACCCATCTCGGAGATCCGGCAGGACCTGCACGCTGCGGTGGGAGGAGCAGGGCTGGGAGGGGGCGAAGCAGCGGGAGAGAAAGGAGAAGAAGGTCCCTCAGGATGAGTTACGTGGCGTGGGCGTGCAAACCACGCGAGAAGGGTGAAAGTCCCGTCTCTCAATGCTCTTGATGCTTCCCGGTTGCGTTGCCTCCCATCTTGTCCTCCCCCTCAGTGGCTGGGGGTACAGGTTGTGTTGTGAAACTGTGCTGGTAATATCACAGGCAGCAAACGCTCCTCTTGGCCACTCTGCGCAATGCCGGAGACTGGAAGGGCTTTTCAGTGTGGGTCAAACCCCGGAATCCTGCGGTCTGCAACGAGCTGTCTCTCCGACTGGTCTTCCCCATCGACAGGGAGATGCAGGAGGACACAGGAGCGTGCGGTCACCTTCCACATGCCGCCACGGTCCTTGTGATACCGCCCGTCCTTAGGCTTTTTGGGTGCCTTCAGCTGTGGGCCATGGGTGTTAGCACTGCCCTTCCATCGCCTCCCCAGCCACTCGGCTCCCGAGCATCCTCCTATGGCCGTCCTCCCCTTTGCAGGAGCAGGACTTCTCCGGGGTCACTTGCCTTGGGTTCATCCTGGCAGCGCTACGCAGTGCCAGGGAAGTAAAAAACCAGGGCTGCGTAAATAGCCTGGCATCACTCTGGGGTTCGCACAGAGTCCCCCGTGGGTGACAGTCGTTGTGCTTGGGCTCGTTGGCTAGTGCTAGACAGGTTTATCAGAGGCTGCGTCTTCTCCGTTGAGAAGACGGTGGCCTGGATTTAGCTACGAGGACCTTAACAAGCCTTTCCGTCTCCGACTGCTGTGATCCAGCTAAATGGCTGCAAGCAAAAGCCCGCGTGGAAATGAGAATGCATGCTAATGAGCTGCGTTGCCAAAACCAGAAGGAACCAACTCTACAGGGAGTTTGTACGCTTTATTTTTTTTTTTTTTCCCCGCTACCCAAGTTCAATAGCAGTGAATTGCATATTTCTCTGAGGCTTCTCAACAAACAATTTACAGTGTAAATATATTTGTTGGCATGCAAATCACTCGGCATTATGAGTCTTGATTAATATTATAATGTGTTGATGAAAGCCTGTAAGTGGTTCTTGGAACGAAGGTTCCTGACAAAGATCGGCTGTTTGGGTGCCCAGTGTTTGTGGAACATTAGATTAGGGTGCTTTTTTCTGTTGTTTTGGGGTTTTTTTTTCACCCCCGGTGTGTGTTGTTTAATGAATTGTTTCTTCCCCCCTCCCTTTGTTGACACGGCCGAGTGCCAAGCGGCAGTGGCGCGCTTCAAACACCAATTAATTAATGCGACCAAGCTCTTCCCCGCACCGCTGCAACCCCTTTCTGCTCCTCGCCCCCCACGTAAGAGGGATGCTGCTGCCTTCCACCTCACCGCGGGGTGGTCCTCAGGCCCCGCCGCCGCTTTCGGTGCCGCTTTTGGTCCTATCTGCTGGTGATCCGGGTGGCCACGCGTGCGTGATGCTGGGGAGGGACACGTCGCGAAGCTAATAACAGGGTTATTAGCAATTCTTGTGCTCGCCGGTAGCCGGGCCGGTACACGGAGCGGCAAATCGGTGTGTAGACCGAGCTGCTTGATGAGAAGGGGAGTTAATGAGGCTTGATTGCCTACGGAGCCCTCCCTCAGCGCCTCGCCGGTGCGGAGGAAGGTTTGCGGGAGGCACTGGCCCAGGTTGCCCAGAGAAGCTGTGGCTGCCCCATCCCTGGAGGGGTTCAAGGCCACGTTGGACGGGGCTTGGAGCGACCTGGGCTGGTGGGAGGTGTCCCTGCCCAGGGGCATCATGCCCGTCAACGACATGATCTTTAAGGTCCCTTCCAACCCAAACCATTCCGTGATTCTATCCTCCTTGCCCAAAGCGGGCCACCCTGGGGGCTGGGTCGCCCCGGGGGACGAGGATGCGTTTCCAGCCCCTCTCTGGCATTTGCTTGCAGAGACGGTAGAGCACAAGCGGTGACAGGCTTCGGGACCCCTTCTCCCCCCGCCGGCTCCTATGACGGCTGCTCCCGTTGCCATTTGCCGTCTACCCTTTGGAGCTGAGCTCCCAAAGGTGTCAGGACAAATGCCACTCTCATCGGTGCCGATGCGCTGGGAGACGATGCCCAGGCAGGCGGGAGTGGGGAGAAAAGGCGCGGGGGGGAAAAATAACCCTCTTTAGCAGTCGACGGCGGCGGGTTTAGTGACAGCCTCAAGTTTTGACCTTTGTTAACTGCTGTTTTGCTCAGAGAGTGACAGGGAGAGCCACAAAATACTGAGTTTTGTGCTTGTACGGCTCCGGAGAGCTGTGCAGGTCGTGCAGGGCTCTGCCGCGACCTGCCAGCGAGGGCTCGAACGCTGTAAGAACTGGCAGTTTTGGGGCACCATCTCCCCTTTCAGCAGCATCCTGGGCTTGAGCCGGCTCCTGGGGTTTGCTCTCCTTCCTCTCTCTGGAGTCCTGAGCGGTTTTACGCAGGTCACGGCACATCCAGGGTCAGCAGGGTGGCATGGCCATCGTCCCCACCGCGCTCATTGCCCTCCACGCGTGGCAACTCGTGCCAAGCTCTCGGAGTCAGAGCCTGGCAGGGAAAATGCGGGCACCTAAAGGGGAGACGGAGAGAAGCGGAGGGGGGAAAAGAGCGAATGAGCACACGCGTGCCTTAAAAGAACATATTGCCTCTTCCCCCCCCACTTCCTTTTCTTTTTTTCTGAAAGCCTTTTTCCAGCACTTTTAAATGGTTGCCAGGGAAACAGAGCAAGGGAGAGTGGAAAGGTTAGATGGATATTGGACGAGGCTAATGCACTTGTTTCAACCAAGAATTGACAGGTGCTTAGGACACCGAAGGTCCTGATAACGCCTCATTTGCACGGCTCCTTTGCCGAGCCTCGAGTACCTCCCTACCGCCATTAATTGTGTTTTAATCATTGGCCAATTATAATCCATCTCCATCAGGGGATCCCTAATGGTGGGTTTATGGAGCGCGTCCGCATGTTCCTTAGCCCTTCCGGGACACTGGGGATGAAATATTGGGTATGTTGGGCCCGGCTGAAACGGGTGGTCTGGCTTGACGGGAGCTTGACGCCGGTGGCGATCCTGATGGAAAACGTGGGAATTGCAGCTGGGCGGCCCCAAATGCGGGATGAGAAGTGCCAGAGGGAGCCGCGTTTGCACATCACCGGCCGCTTCTCCCAGCAAGGAGACTGGCGTGAGAGCGATGGTGATGGGAAAATCCATTTTGTGCATCCCCTCATCCCCTGGGACGCATCCGCAGCTCCGTGCCCGGTGGTGGCAGAGCTCCCGGCGGCTCCCTGCCCACCAGCAGCTCCATAGGGCTGGTGGGACCCACGGTACCCGGGCGCTAGCAGCCCCACTTGGCTTTTTCACCTTCCTCCAGGTTAAAAAACAGAGAGGAATGACTCGCTATGGATTTTTGTTGCCGTTGCAGCGCTCAGAGGGCTTTTTCCTCCCTCCCCCCCTCCATCCGCTTTAGATTTTGTTTTTGTTTCGCATCTGTCTTGTCTAAAATAGCAGCTCCATCTCCGGAATAACCAAGGGGCTTTAAACTAGGCTGTTCAGGATGAGCGTCACATCTGGTATTTGCAAAACACAGCCAGCGATAAATAGCTACGGTGTCATAAAGCGTAGGCTCTGGAGAGGCAAGGGTGGCTGGTGAGGCTTTTATTGCTTTTTGGGTTGTGTTTAGTGTTTTCCTGGGGAGGGCAGAAGGTTATCAGTTGAAAAAAAAATCCAAGCAAAACCCCAGTGGTGTTTGGGGGTGTGACAGCGGAGAGGAGCGACGGCGTGATGCTGAGGCTCTGCCCCTGGTACCCTGAGCCCCACGCACATCCATCACCTTCCAGCACTGACGGATGCGGGGCGTCCTCCCACCCGGGCCTTTCCAGGGTGACTTTGGGGGACTCTGCCCTCATGCTGCCACCGAAACGCCTCGCTGAGGCCTCAACCCACCTTTTTCTGAGCTGTAGCGAGCCAGGGAGGGAACAGGTTTAGTCTTTGCCCGGAGTCACAAATAGAGCTGCTCGCTGATCCTTCTTGTCAGCGGCTTCCCAAGCCTGCCGCCTATCCATCACGCCTGAGTGATGGGTACCGGGCCAGCGAGGAGATGCGCGGTGCTCAGATCCCTATTATGACATTGTCGGTGTCACAGCTGAGTGTGAGGGACTCGCGAAATGTCACTTCAGGTATTAGAAAATGACTGTGCCTCTGCCGCGCTCTGGTTCGTGATCCGAAGCGCTCTTCCTCCCCGGCAGTCCCGACTGGAAGGGACTCTGCCTTTGAATGCGGTATCGATGCTTTGGGGTTTTTAGGGAAAAGTGTGATTTGAGTGGTGGTGCAAGGAGCGACGCTGACAGCCCCGGGCACGCTCAGCCCTGCCAGGTCCTTCGTGAGCATCATTGCCTCTTTTGGAGGGAGCCCGTGCTCACGAGAAGCTCACGAGAAGCGAGGGACGCGGTCCTTGTCACCAGCTCCGTCAGGAGTGACGTTGGAGCATCCGGCACCTGGATGCAGCCCAGGTTGTGCATGGAGTTGCTTTCTCCACTGAAAGGCTGTTGAGTGAGTCGTGCTGCAAATGACCCCGGAGCTGGAAAAAATAGGTTATCCTATGCCTGATGCGAGCCCGGCTCTTCCCGAAACCATTCGTGAACCTTAATTCAGGAGGTATGGGGTGGTGAGATGGAGCAACGGCTTCAGCAGTGGCACGGCAGCTGCTGCAGGGCTGCCTCGCACCAAGATGAGCTCAGAAAGCAGTCGCTGGGAGAGAGCGACCCCGTTAGCAGCCCAAGTGGCTCCTTCTTGGTGCCGTCTGTCTCTCCCAGTCGCATGGTCCTGTTCCCTCGGCAGCAGGTCTGGCTCCGGCGGCATGTCTCGGCAGTGCCCATCCGAAACGTGCCTTGCGGTGGCCAATGGGCTCCCCTGCGAGCTGGCAGTATCCTGCTTGAATGAGAGATCAAGAACGGGAAAGGGGTTGGGGAACGAGGAATGATTTATGAGGCATCGGTTGGCCAGGCAGGGCATTCTCAGCATATTCCAACATAATTTAGCATCATCTATTCTGCCTGCAGTGGGAGCTTGTTGCGGAGAAAGACAGAAAGGAAAAAAAAAAAAATAAAAATACACCACATAAAGAACTGAGAAACCCCCTTGATGGGATGGTTAGAGCTTGAAGCTTCTTTTTTTCCTGAGGGCAGCTGTCTCCTCTCCCCGGTTCTCTCTGTAAATCAAACCGCCGTGTGTCGGATCGGCGGCTCCGTCTTTCCCGCGGCCACTTCCCCGCAGCCTCCCCGTGCGCCGCAGGGACGTAATCGCCGCTGAGAACGGCTTGAAGGACACAAGCGCGGGAGCCAAGAGGACGATTTGTAGTGAATAATTTAGTGGCTGAATTTAAAGCTTTTGTTCTCCTCGCAAATTACCTGCGAACTGCATGGGAAGGCTTTGATCGTACAAATTCATTTTACATCGTCTCTATCTGCCAACAGACCCACCTCCCCGCTTAGCTGTGGTTTTAACCGATGGATTTTTTTCTGTGCCCATCGGTGCGTTTTTGGGGGTGGGCTGGACCCTGCTTGCGCCTGTAATTAGCCTGTCATTTTGGTGGGTGTGGTTGTAATTACTGCCACAGGATCCAGCTTGCACTGGTGTTTGGAGGGCGATGGTTGTAAGCGGGAGTAATTTCATGGCGTGAAGACTTTGGTACCCCCCATCCCCTGCGTGTCACGGGATGTCTGCGCAGCCCTTGGAGCATCTTGCTTTTTAGGTGGAAGGGGAGAAGATAGGCAGGGAGGCTGGAAGGGATGCCCAGGATGGGATGCTGGCAGGGATACCCGGGCAGGGATGCAGCAAGGGATGCCCGGGCAGGGATGCAGGAAGGGATGTCTGGGCAGGGATGCAGGCAGGGATGTGGGCAGGGATGCAGGCACGGATGCCCAGACAAGGATGCAGGCAGAGATGCAGGCACAGATGCCCGGACAGGGATGCGGGCAGGGATACCCGGGCAGGGATGCAGGCAGGGATACCCGGGCAGGGATGCCTGGACAGGGATTCCNACCCGGGCAGGGATGTGGGCAGGGATACCCAGGTAGGGATGCGGGCAGGGATACCCGAGTAGGGATGTGGGCAGGGATGCGGGTAGGGATGCCCAGGCAGGGATGCAGGGTGCTCGGACGGTGTGCAGTCAAGTTTGCCTTCCCCCTCCTTGCCCTGGCAGCTCTCCTCTTGCCCCATCCAGGGGCTGTTCTCTGCATCCCCAGCCTTTTTGTGCTTGGTATGGACGGTTTCTGCCAAAGCTCTCTGCCTCCCCCCTGTTCAAGCAGCAGCAGCTGTGTGGGGCTAGGGAATTCAGCAAAGTGCATGTGAAGGAGGCTGCGGTCCGCCCAACGAGAGCCACGTGAAACAAAGTTGTATCGCGCTCCGAGAGCAAATTATCCTTCTTGGCTTTTGGGGAGAGGCCTCGCCGCAGCCCTGCGCGAGAGCTCGCTGCCTCCTCCTCCTCCTCGTCTGGGTTTACATCCCCGCTCCCCTGGCAGGCGCTGCAAATGCTCACTCATCAGGGCTTGCTCTCCGTGCTAATGGCCCTCTATAAATAAGCCCCAGCAACAGTGATAGAGAACAATCATAAAAGGCAGGCGCATAAATTAAAGCTGATGTTATAATAAAATAGACAAGCCCTTCATGGAGGGTTTTATGTTTCTCCTTGAGTTGGCAGCTTTGCCAGGAGAAAATGATATCTGTGCGACCGGGCTCGGTCCTCTGTCTCCCCGCTCTGTANACCCCTTTTTTTTTTTACGCAATTACGGGTAGAAAAGCCGCAGGAATTTCCCAGAATGGCTCTCAGCTTCCCTTTACTCAGGTCCTTAGGCTGTCGGTAGGCCCACGGATTAACCGTCTGGGGTGGCTTTGTAGCTTTTAGGTAGCTCTAAATGACACATAATGCCCGTGGGTGGCTGAGATTGCCGAGAGCCCAGCCCTGTGCCTCTAGGGAAAGGTGGAAATCGTTGCGTTCGTCCCGGTGAGCTGCGGTGAAACCGTCCAGAGCTGGAGAGAGATGCCCGGGTATGAAATAGCAGCATCTTGGCACGGATGGAGATGCGCACGTGTTATCTCCGAAAGGCTGCTCCTTCCCCTTTGCCCTGAAGCGTCTGGCCAGCCAGCAGAGCACGCAGCGGTGGCTGGCGCGCAGGCTTTCCGCCGTGCCTCGGGAGTGCTATACGTACCGCTCCCAAACTCCGGCCTCTCCCGGAGAGTTCATAGCTGTCTCTCCGCATCACGTCCTGCGTGGTTGAAGCTTGGCAGGGCGAGCGGGAGCCGCAGACGGAGCTGCCTGCTCCCGAAGTCTGACTTTTCCCACAGTGAAGCCAGCCGGGAGATGCAGCAAGTTGTGCCGCGGCCGTGGGGTCATTTGGGGCTGGGGTTCGTGCCCCAGCGAGAGCAGAAGTCGGTCTCCTGGCCCTGCGGCCACGGCATGATGCTCTTGGGGGGAGCTTTGGCAGAGCTGTGGTCTTGGTGAGGTCCCACCGGCTCAGCCCATTCCCAAGCCCCGTTTGGACACTTTGGAGGTGAGCTAACGGCCCTGAGAGCCAGCAGTGAGGATGGAAAGTCCCAATACAGGCTCCGAGCTTGCCTTTGAGCCCGTCATCCATCCCTTACAGTCCTTGTTGTGAAATCCAGCTAATGTCCCTAAGGTGGTTGGTTGGGGATGGGGAAGCGGCAGCAGGTTCCTGGGCATCCTGCGGGCTCTTGTGCCCCAAGCGTGCTGCGTTTTGGCTCCGCACAGGGCGCGTCGAACATAAGGCACGTAATTCTCCATGTCTTAACTACTGCAGTGGCAAGGAGGGGCTGGGTGCCATCAGGGAGGTGTCACCCCGTGCCTCTTGCAGGACGCAGAGGGGACAACCAGGAGGAGAATCCTAGGCATCTGGCTCAACATTAGGTGTTCAGAGGATTGCCAGGGCATGTTCAACTCTGTGAACTGCATTCAACTCTTCATGCAGCTCCGTGCAGCGGCGCGGGTGCGAGGAGGGAAGATGCTGTGTGGGGTTACGTGGGTCTGGGGGCAGCTGGAACCGCGTCCTCCCGGTGCCGGAGCGTCTTCTCCCTCGGTGTGGTTGTATGGAGGTGCAGCACAGCCCGTGGTGGCCAGTGGGATTATGTGCAGGAGGGCGGAGGAGAAGGAAGGAGAGGAGGGAGAGGGATGGAGGCAGGAAGGGAGGGATGGGGCGAGGGGACGTGCTGGTCGGCTCCGCTTTCCGCTCCCCCCCACGCTCTGGCCTGAGCTCCCCCTCGTGTTCAGCCGCACGTATTTCTCCAGCGTTGTCCCCGTGGCCTGTCTCCTCCGAGCGAACGCAGGGATGTACGATCTTTCCTGCCACCTTTGTGCCGGAGGAGCCGGTCCCCCAACGGGCGGCGGGCTTGCGTTGTCCTGCGACAGAGGCATCCCCCCTTCTCCCCAGGGAAATTCCAGCGTCGGAGCCACCCCTGGCCTTCCCGAATATTCAGGCTGGAGACGGATGCTCGGACGAGCTCCGGCAAGAGGCAGAAATCCGTAGTTTTGGTGGTTTGAGGGGAGGCGTGTGCCGCAGACGTGCCCCGGTGTGTCCACCCCAACGCTGCCATGCCGGCACCGCATCGCTCCCCTCTGGAGGCCGCTCCCTCTCACCCCCGCTCACCAGCCCCTCGCTGCTCTCGCACAGGGTCATTTTCTGCTCCATTTTCTCACCCAGCCTTGAATTATTCTCCGTCTGTCCCCCCCCGACTCGGCCCATTCCCGAGCTCTCGGCTTTCTTCTTCGTCATCCCGGCTGGGATAAAATATGACTGGAGCCGTGCAGCGCCGCGATGGCAGCTCCCCTCGGGGACTGTTTGCCTGCATCACCTGTTGGATCGGGAGCCGGCACGTCCTTGGAAAAATATGTATTTCAGGTCGCAGGGGCGATAATTTGCAAGGCCCATTACTCAAACGCAACATTAAAATGGCCGTCCATAAAGCAGCGCCTTTATCCGCGCTTCCCCCTCGGTCTGGACTCCCCGCGCCAGGTATAGGCTTCTTGTCAAGCCGAAGAGCCAAAAGCAAAGATTTATCGATAGGTACCTTGACTCCGGCTTGCATTTTAATTGTGTCACCCTCAGCCTGTGCCAAGAATAAACTCGGTGGCTATTGTGTTATCCTCGCTTCATCTCCCCGAATGAACGCACCGGGAGAGGTGCGGGTTCCTGGAGTCTCTAAGAGGGTTTTTCCCACGTCTTTTCCACTTGGATCTTCCCTAGGGATCGGCAGAGAGTCCGCCTGGTGCCGAAATGCCGTGAGGATGGGAGGGAAGGATGTGGGGAAGGAGTCTGGAGCATCCTCTCGGTGCCTCAGTTTCCCTTGACGGAGGAGCTCCGTCTCACCCTCTCCCAGTGTAGTGAGGTTGCAGGGTGGGCAAGCGCTTGCCCTCGGTGGCCACCTCCGCTCCGCCGGGGTGGGAGGCAGAGGTGCCGTAGCCGACAGAGCTCTTTGGAGGGCTGGATTTCATGCCTGGCGGGAGGAGACGCGCTGAAGTTTGGGGTCGGCTTGTTCATTCGTTGGTTCGCCGCGTATCTTGGCGTGCGGGGGTGTGGGGAAATCCTCCTCGCCTGCGCCAGACGACACCGGTGTCTCGCTTAATGTGGGGGCAAAGTTTGACCCGGCGCTTTCCGGCGGGAGCGATGCATATTTATTGGCGCATCCCTCGCTCGCTCGGCGTGGCAGACGCTATCTCAGCAAAATAGGGGCCAGTATGAAAAGCAAAAGCGGCCCGGCCACCACTGCATCACTCTTAACTTTGGTACAGAGCCACCTTTTCTTGGAGCAGGAGGGAGGACCGGCCGCAGAGGTGATGCTCTCGGGATGCTCCCAGCCGCGCAGGGACCGGCCCTGCCAGCTCCTGCCCGCCCCAGGCGCCAGAGCTGGTCCCCTGCCTCAGTTTCCCCATCGGTAGCAGTGACATATAGAAGTGACGTACATCTTAGCCCTCGGGGGAGCGCAAAATGCTCCCTTCATTAATAAGCACGAGGTGCTTTGATATTTTTAGATGGAAGTGCCACGTATTGATATAATATTACTGTACCTCATTTGACTTCCTTTTCGATCGCAAGCCCCCTCTTGATCCCGTTACCTGCGGTAACAGTTATCTGGCTATATTTTATCATCTGAATATTTCAATTAAATTACTTTTGGGGTGGGGGGGGGAAGAGCCGTCGCCGAAGTTGGAAATGATCACTGTATCACTCCAACTTCCCTCCATTCCCAGAAGGTTAATTGAAAGGCAGCCATCTTGGTGACGTTTAGACAAATGAGGATAATTATGTGTTCTCCAGCTCTTTGAGAGGTTAATTGCTTAGATGTACGAAGACTTGAAGAACAAAGAAGGAATAAATCAGAAGCAGGACGGTGATCTGATAATGTAATTTGGTATATTCACGTACAACTCAAACAAATAAACCCCCTAATTGTACCAACTCGTTGGGCGGTGCGGGGTTGCCGGGATCGGGGACCCGGCCCTTGGCGATGCTCGGCGACGGGGTGCCAGCAGGAGACGGAGATCTCCTTGGCTGGCTCCTGCCTAGGGGTGGTGGCTGTTCGTCTCGTGTGGGTCGTGACTTCTTCATCCGGCGGTGCCACGGAGCCATCGTCCGGCTCCTGGGCGCCCATCACGCGTAGCATCCATCCCTTATCCCGGCGGCCAGACAGCGGGTGGAAAGCCCAGGGGTTGGCGCGGGAGCGGCGAGCGGAGGATTTCCTCCGGTGGGCTGTGTTTTTTTGCCTAATTGCTGGTGAAATCTCTGCAAATGGGCAATTAGGTTCTTGGGCTGACGGCTTACCCAGGCCATTTACAGGTGGCGCATTTGGCAGGAGCGCTTCGCAGCGGTCGCCGTGAAATAGGGCTTCACCCTCCATCGTCAGAATTTCCCTCTTTTTAGAGGTTGTTAATTCTCCCCGTGTGGATTTCACACTGGGAGCGGGATCATCCTGAAAGCAGCTCATTTTTTTCCTTTTATTTTGCCCCGGTGCTTGAGGCAAGGCTGCCGGCGCAGTTTGGGAGTTGGTTTGTCTGTCCCTCTGCCCCTCTGTTCCGCTGGGACAGGGGGTGCTGGGAGCGATGTCCCGGCGCCAGGGATGCAGGCAGAGGACGTGGATTTTCTCCTTGCCCATCCCTGGAGGGTACCGCAGCACAGAGCTGAGTGCTGGGAAAAACTGGGCTTTTATCGAAGGCTCGGGGCTGCGCGAAATGCCAAGCTTTCCAGCCGGCATCAAATACCGCTTCATTTTTCAGCCGTGGGGGTGAGGAAAATGGTGGGTTTGGGTTTTTTTTCTCCGCCGTGAGCTTGGGGGTGAAACATCTTCATCTGGACCCTCCTTTCCCCTTCCGCTGGGTCTCCGGGGAAGATGGAATTGATTTCAAATGAGAAAAAGCCTCCCCACCCCTGATGCGCGAGGAGTCCTGAGCCTCGGCCTCCGAAACGCCGGCGAGCGCTTTTTCCCGACTATCAGTCAGGCCTGTCTGAAATTGCAGTTTAATTCTCCGTATTTGCTCTTGTATCGTGCATTAAGATACAGCGAGTTTATCCAGCAGTCCAGCTGTTTTGAAGATAATTACTACAGAACTCAACCTGATGTAAAATAATCCTCCCGGGCAAGCAGCCAAGAGCCGGAGACTTATCCTCCGAAGACTGAAACCTCTCCATTACCCTTAAGAGCCGCCGAGATAGGAGCAGGCGTCTCATGACAAATATATTTTCAGTGGTAATTAACGGGGTGGGGGGGGGTCGGTAGAAGAGGTTTGCCATCCTCCCCCCGGCTTCTATCGGGGATGGACCAGCCGATAGCGTGAGGACCGTGGGCAATGGAGACCTGGATGGTTTTCCATCTAAAGCCAAACCCTACGTGCCGTCGTTTCACCCAGGAAACCTTGGGGGGGTTGTCCCCTACGTGCCCTTCTCCCATCCCCCTCGCCGCATGGGCACCTTGTGCTGCGCCGGGGCGGCTTGGGAGCAATTTTCCCTCCTAGAAGCCAGGGACAGAGGTACGATCGCTTTGCTGGAGCTGTACAGCAGCTCTTTCTGTCGCCAACACACCCCGGCCCGTGTTTTAATCAAGCTGCCAACATCCTTTCTTCTTTTGCATCTGTGGGATGCTGCCGTGGCCGTGGCTGTGGCCGCTCTCCCCCGGGGTTGAAAGCGGCCCCCTTGGCCGGCTGAGACAGAGACAGTCGCCAGTCCCATCAGGACGGCTGAATCATAGCGGTCGGAGCCTCGTATCGCCGCGCGTTAATTACCGGTGCTTAACTACATGGCTAACTGTGACAGCGAAACGGTTATTTCTGGCTCTCCCCGCCCTGGGAAGGCAGATGGAAAAAAAAAAAAAAAATAGAGACAAAAGGAATAGCAAGGGAAAAACCCAGCCCCAAAAGCCCACCACAGGTGTAGGGGCCTGCGGGTTCTCGCCTGTACGGGTCCGCTAGCCCCGCCGGCAAGAGACTCTGCATTTCGTCTCCTCCTTTTGATTGAAGAACACTAGAAATCAGCCGTGGTGCAGGTGCTGCATTGTGTTAGATTAGCCCTGATTGAATTCGTACACGGGCGCTGATTGAGGCGCGGGGCTCTGCCGAGCAGGGGGGTTTGCCGGATCGTGCCCCTCCGCCGGCACCGCGACGGTGTCGGGTCTTTTCTTCCCTGCCGGGACGTAGGGCAGAGCTCTGGCATAGGGTTGAGGGGAATTTGGCTTCCCTGGTGAGCAGACAGCTCTCTGCCGATGTTTCCTAGGACGGGTAGCGATGCCTTGATGGGAAACGGTGGTGGACATTGGTTGTCCCTTTGGAGAGGAGCTGGGAGGATGTCCCAGCCTTCTTCAACCCGCAGGACGGCCTGGTGGCCACCAGAGGGTCCATGTTTCCTAAGACAGGTAGTGATGCCTTGATGGTAAATGCTGGTGGTCGTCCATCATCCCTTTGGAGAGGAGCTGCGATCTTCAACCCGCAGGATGGCCCGATGGCCACCAGTGGGTCAATGTTTCCTGGGACCGGTAGCGATGCCTTGGTGGTAAATGGTGATGGATGTCTTTGGTGTCTTTGGAGGAGCTGGGAGGAGGTACCAGCCTTCTTCAGCCCACAGGACGGCCCAGTGGCCACGAGCAAGTTGGGAATTGGTGCCTGACCATGTCAGGGACCCGACTTTGGGCAGAGAGCGCAATCACTTCGGTACGGTTTTGAGCAAGGAAAGATGCCTCTCGCTGCACTTCTTGCCACGGCCAGGGTGTTAGTGGGCTGGCCGCCCCCACTCGGTGCCATCGTCTTCCATCTCTCTCTGGGAGATCAGGCGTGGACGCCAGCATCGACTGACTCTGCTGTTAGCATTGAAGTGCCACCTGCTCTGTGAACATCCCCATTGACCTGCTCTATTCAAAGGCCTCCCGCTTTATTTCTTCTGCTGCCGCCTCGTATTTCCTTCTGAAGATTTCTCCTAAGCTAATAACAGCTGCGAGCCCTTGGGGCCGAAGCCGATGTCCGCCAACCTTCCCGGCTGCCTCCCGGGGGCACATCCCGACGCGTGGAGGCGGCCGGAAAGCGGCTGCGTGGGGAATCGCGAGCTGCAAGGCCGTAGCCAGAGGCAGTTCAGGAACCTGGCGCCATCCTGAGAGCAGAGAGCATTACTGTTATTCTCTGATCGGCGATTCATTTCGGAGCATGTGATTGCCGTGACTTGCGTGGGACAGGGAGAGCAACCGGGAGCTTTGCGAAGGGGAGGGATGCGATTTCCCTGCGGGAAAGGGCTCGGGTAGAGCCTGGATCTGGAGTGTGCCGAAGGCAGTGGCGACCTTTCGGCGGGCTGCAGAGCCTCAGTCATTGGGATACGGATGCGTTGTCATGTCAGAAGCAAGGGACTCATGGCGGGAAAATCCGGTGGGACCCAAGAGTGGAGTGTGCCCAAGTGTCTGTCCCCATCCGACTACGCTTTGCGTTGCCCATGATGTTGTCAGGGCAGCGTGTGTCCCCGCCAGCTGGAAGTAAAAGCAGCGAGGAGTAAAAGAAGGGCTTTAGGAACAAAAGGGAAAGGCTCGCTGGCTTTAACAGAGCTGACTGTGGTTTCTGGCTTTGCTTGATGTGGAGTGTTAATTCAGAAAATCCCGAGAAGGGCTCTGGGGAGAAGACGCGGTCAGGTCGCGGCAGCCGCGTGCAGCCGCTCGTCTCACTGCTCGACCCTTCCCCGTGCAGAGAACGGTTTGTTTCTAAGCCATGTGCAGCGCAGCTCTGCCTGCATCGGCCTTAGCATCGCAGCGGTGCCCGGGTCCGTGGTTCCCAGGCTGGGATGCAGGTGCAGGGCAAGCCCCTTGAAAGCCAAAGATGGATGCGGACCCGGCTACAGCTTCGGAGCCCCTGGCTTGTCGCAGGGGCCACCCAAAGCCCCGTGGATGCTGGGTGCCAACCAGCTGGTGGCGTTCTGCATGGCGTGGCGCCCTCGGGGACCGCACGTTAAGTCTGGACTGGCTGATGCCTGGTGCTGGCAGCTCCCGCCCTCCTCATCATCTTGTTATCAGTCTAATGTCTGGCAGCAGCAGTCGTGGACCAAAACACCATTAAACTATCTGAAATGGAGCAACTCGGCAGCCCCTGCCCTCACAGGCTTATTATCTTTGCAGGTGGATGTTTCATATTTAGCAAGCTCTAATGTATTTATTTGGGGCAGGGATTTTTCATGGGGAGCAGCTTCTATTCCCGTGCTCGGTAGCGAGGATGCAAACAGCCAGCGCTGGGGAACCGGTGGGGAGAAACCCACCCCGACAAGCTCTGAGCCTTAAGCAGGGGCAGGAGGGTCCCATAGCCCTCAGAGGGAAGGGGAACGATTTGCCGGTGGTCTGGAGCTTGTTGGAACAGCATTGGGAGCGCTCGGGGAATGGGAGCGGCGCGGTAGCGATGGGGCCAGGCAATTAATTCAGCTTGGAGAGAATGAGAGCCGGTGGCACGTGGCTTTGCAGGAGGCGACAAGCTGAGTGGTTTACAGCATGGAGGGAGGGAGGTTATGGGGAAAAGGGGAACCGTTTAAGGCTGGCCGAGCTCCCTTTGCATCCCATGTCTTTTCCCATGGAGGTACAGCGACAGGTCGGGAAAAACTGGCTGCTCGTGGCCTGGATTAGCAAACGATCTGCTGGATCAAGCACCGGCTGGATGGACAGTCCCAAAGAGCAGTGGTCAACAGAGTTAAATCCAGCTGGCGGCCAGTCACAAGTGGTGTTCCTCAGGGCTCGGTGTCGGGATCATTTCTGTTTAACGTCTTTATCTATGATTTTGATAAGGACATAGAGCGTATCATCAGTGAGTTTGCAGATGACACCAAGTTAAGCGGGAGTGTTGATCTGCGTGAGGATAGGGAAGCTCTACAGAGAGACTTGGATAGATCGGATTGATGGGCCAACGCTAACGGGATGAGCTTCAACAAAGCCAAGTGCCAGGTCCTGCACTCGGGCCACAACAACCCCACGCATCGCTACAGGCTTGGGGAAGCGTGTCTGGCAGAAATGGACCTGGGGGTTCTAATTGACAAGCGGCTGAGTACGAGCCAGCAGCGTGCCCAGGTGGCCAAGAAAGCCAGCGATGTCCTGGCTTGTATTACAAATAGTGTGACCAGCAGAAGTAGGGAGGCGATTGTCCCCATGTACTGTGAGGCCACGTGCCTTGAGTATCGTGTCCAGTTTTGAGCACCTCAATACGAGAGAGATCTCGAGGCGCCGGAGGGAGTGCAGAGGAGGGCAACGAAGCTGGTGAAGGGCCTGGAGAATAAATCCTAGGAGGAGCGATTGAAGGAGCTGGGACTGTTCAGTTTGAGGAAGAGGAGGCTGAGGGGAGACCTCATCACTCTCTACAACTACTTGAAAGGACATTGTAGAGAGGTCGGTTCCGGTCTCTTCTCACGGGTAATCAGCGATAGAACAAGAAGGAATGGCTTCAGGCTGCAACAGGGTAGGTTTAGACCGGACATTAGAAAAAAACTCTTCACAGAAAGAGCGGTCAGACACTGGAACAGGCTGCCCGGGGAGGTGGCGGAGTCACCATAGAATCATAGAATCAAAGAGTTGTTAGGGTTGGAAGGGGCCTTAAAGATCATCTAGTTCCAACCCCCGTGCCGTGGGCATGGACACCTCCCACTAGATCAGGTTGCTCAGAGCCCCATCCAGCCTGGCCTTAAAACTCCCAGGGATGGGGCTTCCACCGCCTCTCTGCGCATCCTGTTCCAGTGTCTCACCACCCTCGTGGTGAAGAACTTCTTCCTAACGTCCAGTCTGAATCGTCCCATGTCTAGTCCCTGAATGTGTTTACGAGTCGTTTAGATGTGATGTTGGGGGATATGGTGTAGGGGAGAACTGTGTAGAGTGGGGTTGATGGTTGGACTCGATGATCCCAAGGGTCTTTTGCAACCTGAATGGTTCTTTGATTCTATGATTCTATGACTCGGTGAGCGTGTGGCAAGGGCTCGACAAGAGGTGGCAGAGGTGGGTGATGTCGAGCGGCACATCGTGGTTCCCCTCCATCCTCGGGGTGCTCAGATAGCGTGGGTCCGTGCACCCCGCATCCAGGTGCCAGGAGGGATGGGCGAGACGGGAGCAGGGATACCGTGGGTGGCTCAGAGAGGGGACAGGGTGCCAGTGGAAGGGATGGGGAATGAAGACGAAGCACCTCCTGCCCTCCGCACTAAGAATAAATATCGGGGCTGACAGTGACGGGAGGCCAGCGGCGCAGGCCCGCCCTCGGGGAGCTGTCGCGTGAGACCCGCCGTCACACGCCGCAGATGCCATTGTACCCGTGGCTCATTTGATGCTTTGCATTGTTGGGAGAGGATTAGAGGAGCCGCCGGGTTTCGATGGCCCGCTTCTCATTTGCATCTTTAACGAAGCGGGAGCTCAGCCAGGTTCTGTTCTTTTGTGTTTACTTCTGAGGAAGTGTGTTTATTTCCGATGACTACAAATAAATCTCCTCTGCCTTTCCTCCAGCTGCCCATGATAAAAGGCGTTGGGAGCCCGTTAACTCCGTAGCCGGGGCGAGTACTGGAAGGGAAGGAGAAATCCCATTAGGCGTCCCCTGCAAGCGTAATTACCAATTTGTTCTCAAAGACGAGGGGGCCGGGGCATGCGCACCGCCCCCGTGACAGGTGCCGTGGCTTGGAAACTTCCTGGGGCGAAGCATCCCCCTGGCGCTGCCGGGGGGCCGCGCTCCCGATCCGGGCGAGCTATTTTAGACACCGAGAAGTGGGTCAGGCGGTGCGTTTGTGACCGTTTTGGGCACCTCTATTTGTCATTTTGACGAGACGCATTGCCTACAGGAGAGAAGTTGAAGGTTTGGGGTTGAAGGGCCGTAGAAGTATTTAGAAGGAGAGCGTCATCGGCTTACGTCAGGAAGAGTTTTAACTCAATCCAAAGAGGAGCATCTTCCCTTGAGCCTGGGAGGGAACTGGTCTCACGGACTGCTGGGGATGCGCATCAAGCTTTCGGGGTCCCAAGCATCCCATCCTTTGGGAGATTTGGCACCCACAGGGAGGGGTTTGCCAGACTTCCGTTATGCCTCCAACTCCGTGCGGGCCATTTATCCTGCCAAGCTATTGCCAGAAAGGCGTGCCAACCCATGGTATTTCCCCTGGCGCGGGGCGGACGCCGAGGGCAGCCCCAGAGTCACACGGCACGGCTCGGCGGAGTCGGGGGTGCAGGAAAGGTCCGTGATGCCGACTGGGAAAGGTGGGGAATGAAGACACCACGTGTAACGTCACTGTAATGTCCCGCATGTAGGAGAAGCGCCGTCAGTGTCATCGGTGGACCCGGGCAGGAGCCGGCAGCGGGTGGGACGCGGCGGTCTCTCCTAATAGCTCCGGGAGGAAGGAGCTGGTCACTGTGTGCCACTGAACAGAAAGAGCGTGTCGGTGGAGTTATCTGTATTGTTGACACTAAGTGAAATTAACTCCTCGGCAAACTTCAAAATTAGCATTTTAAGGATGAGGAATAGGAGCAATTAGAGGGGAAGCGGTGCAGCGGCGCTGCCCCTGGCTCCCCGCCTTTTGCATCTTCTCGCGCTGCCATGTTCGGGTTCACGGCCCGAGAAACCATGCTGATCGGCGGGGGCCGGAGCTCGGGTGAAGACCAGCATCCAAGGCTCCTTGGTGACGGGTCTGGAGAGAGCAGTGTTGCGGAAGGCAGCCGAAGGTGTTGAAAAGCGTCTACTTGAAGGCAGCGAGGGTCAGAGCAGGATGCAGATGCGGAGGAGAGGAGGGGACGGGTCACGCTGCACAAAGAAGGGACGAGGTGGCTTCTGGGCCCTTGATTTTGGGATGATTTTAGGTCCCCAGATATTCCCCCCGCCTCGCCAGTGGGTTTTCCCCAGGTGAGATGCAGGATGGGTTTATTTTCCTCCCGTCTGACAGGCGCTTTATTGTCTTTTGTCCCTCCCGGCGTCGTAAGGCAGGGTTTCTCCTGGAGATGGATACGGTGCCTTCAGGAGACTGTTAATGGGGGTTTGTCTTTGTTCTTAATTAGATCCCTTCAAGGGAAAACCTCCCGGCCCGCTTTATTATCCAGCTTTGTCGGAGCTTGTCTGCTTTATCTAAACACTTTGCAGAAGTCTCTTTCCCTGTTTGCTTACTGGAGACATTATCATAAGCCTGGTCAATTGGAAATAGGTAGCAGAGACGGCTGGGCGGATGAGGGGGAGCTGGCGGCGTAGTGGCTCACGGAGCTCTCTTTCCGAGCCGGGTAACGAAGCTGTCGGGGGGCTCCTCGCGTCAGGGCATGGGATGGTGTTTGCCTGCGAAATGGCGATTCCCAGGACGTGGGCAGTCTCGCAGCGGGAAGGCGAGGTGGAGCACGAAGGCGCCTCTGGAATTGCCGTGGTGGGTGCTGAACGGTGGCTTTTCTGCCAGCCGGTTCCTCCGACACATTGTCAGGAGGCGCAGGAGGGATGGTGTTTGGAAGGAGGGCAGTCTGTCCGGTCCCTCCGTGTGTGTAGGGAATGGCCCGGATTCCAGGGGAAGACGGGCACCGTGCGAGGCAAGCAGAGCTGCAGGGACTTGGTTCCAAATTAGCTGTTGAGTGGACCGAAGAGCGAGAGAGAAGGATGGGGAGGAGGTGCCTTTGCCCCTTTGCTCTTGGCATGAGTTTGTTTGAAGGAGGAATCTCTGAGTTGCTCCGGCCCATTTGTTCCGAGTGGTTCGGAGGGCGGTACTGGTCACCAGGCGCTGGGGGCAAGGGAGGGCGATGGCGTCCTTGCCCTTTGTTGCAGGAGCGTCTGTGCCCGTGTTAGGGGCACGACTTCTGCAGGTGCAGCCCCGAGCCGTCAGTGCAAGGAGCAAACACGGAACGAGCGACCCCATTTCTCCGGGGTCCCAAAGCAGCCCCAAATCTCCCCAGGGACCCAACCAGGTGCGCACCAGCCGAAGGCGGGCAGGGCTGGCCGAGCGTACGCGGTGACAGCAGGGACTCCTCGTCCCCGTCACTTCCAACCCTAGTCCTTGTGCTTCACCCGTAATGAGGGGACCCGAGAGTACCTCGCGGGGCTGTAGTCTGGATATTTATACGAGCACAGACATGCACGTTGTCTGTTTTACATATTGCTGCCCTGATTTTGCAGCGCGCGCAATGAATAATTTACAGAAGCCGTGTGTAAGTATCTCTTTATTATTCATTATAATGAAGTGAGACAGCAGTAATAGTCCACTAGACTGGAATCCCCCAGGGCCGAACTTAACTTGGTCGCACTTAGCTCTCCCCCAGTTAATTTGGACGAAGGGAGGGCTCAGTTTCCCGACAAGGACGGCGCCGGCACGAGGCCGGGCAGGCTCCCGGCACGCCGTCCGCTCCACGGCGGGCACGGAGAGCCATCCGTCTTTCCCGGCATCCCCACGCGACGTGGCTGGCGGAGACGTACAGCTCCTGCGAGGGGAAAATTACTTGTTTGCGGGAGGATATACGGCTCGTTCCTGCAAACTGAGCGCCCGGGGGGACCCTCAAACACGCCAAGCGTGGCCCCTTCCCTCTGCCCGATTAATAATCTCGATGGAGGTGACGCGCTGCGATCCCGGCAAGGGAGACATATAACACCCCCGAAGCCCGAGCGGCGGGCGACGAGGACAGGGATGGCCCGCCGGCCCCTCTCTGAATTTACAGGTGTGCGGAGAGGGACTTGCACGGGTTTCGCGATGGCCCGTTTTCCCTTTTCCCTAAGATCTCGGCTGCACAAAGCTGCGGCAGCATCGCCAGCACAAGCTTGTGCCTCGTTGGGTTTTCCCGGTTTGCTCGGAAGCCGAGGAAAAGCTCCTTTGCCGCAGTCCTGGAGCGGGCAAAGCAGAGCTCCCGAGAAACCCCGGGCTCTTAATTTAGCCAAATGCTTGGCATTTTTGCTGCGGGTGCGCTGGCGGCACCGGCGGCGAAGGCTGGAAGTAAATAGAATGGGAAACATCTATCAAAGGGAAGGAAAAAAGCCACGTTCTCCGGGTGCATTTTCATTCCCTTTTTATCTCCCCCCCACCCCAGCTGTGTTCTTTACCAAGGGTACGTCGGCGTCGTGGGCCAGAGCTGCCGAACCCCGGCCCGTCTTAGAGCGGGGAGGGCGGGAGCCGGGCGGGAAATAAATAACAGCAACGGCCGTGTTGCGTGTCTAAGGCACTCGTAGGATTTACAGCCGCTTATCCAAATGTTCCCTTCTCATCCCTGCACGCCGTCTCTGGCTGTTTCCCTTCCTCCCCGCTCCCCACGCGTGCGCCCGGCCCCTCTCCCTGGCAGCGAGCGCGTATATCGCCCCGGGGATGGCTCGAGGGCCATGCCGGCAAACCGAACCGTCAGTGAATTTTACGGCTTCATCTGAAATTCTCCGTGTGCGGGGGATGGCACAGAGTCGGCGTGGCTCGCGGCGCTCAAACGGAATGGGAATTTCGTCTGCGGCTCCTCATCTCTGTATAAACCAAAAAGGCAGGGCTGGTTTTGTGGTGAATGTGCTGTTCCTGTGAAATCTCTGGGGGCACGGGACATGGCGCATGCCATCTCCCTGCCGGCGATCCGGCCGAGCGCAACGGGGAGCCCGTGCTGCAGCTCCCGTCCCGCTGGCGTCTCCTTTTAGCATCCGGGATACTCGCCGTCGGTCATGCCTCCCGCATCGGTGACACTCTGTCTCTTCCTTTGCAGGTGTACCGTGGATGACAGGGTCACGCGGGTAGCGTGGTTGAACCGCAGCACCATCCTGTACGCCGGCAACGACAAGTGGTCTATAGACAACCGGGTGGTCATCCTCTCCAACACCAAGACCCAGTACAGCATCAAGATACACAACGTGGACATCTACGATGAGGGCCCCTACACTTGCTCCGTGCAGACAGACAATCACCCCAAGACTTCGCGCGTCCATCTCATCGTGCAAGGTAGGTCTTGACGTACAGTTGTCAAACTGATACGGAAGGATGTATGGAGTAGCAACGAGTTCGGAGGCCTTCTCAGCGACGGAGACGTAGGAACGAGACTAACGTGTGTGCTTTGGGGGTGCAACCTCACGGGGACAGGGGTGTTGACCATGGGGGGGAGGCGGACTTGCGTCATCTCAGCCTTGCCGCGTTGTATGGTCATCGGGTGGAGCAGGGGACGCCAGGCCGGCTCCATCGCTGGTCCCGTCTGCGAATCGGACCCGCCCCTGCTCTCGGGACCCACGTTGCTCGATTTGCGGTGTCAGGGAGTTGTCAGTAAGGTGCTCGGGCACGCCTCGGGAGATGCTTCGGCGTAGCCAAAAGCCAAGCGCTGCTGGACGCAGCAGAGGAGTCGAGTCCGAGGGCACGAGGCTCCCAGGTTTCGGGAGGGCAGGAATGTGCGGAAGTCGCCACGGGATGGTGATGGGCCGTTGGCTCAGGGCTTTGTAGGCGAGGATGTTGGCATAGCAGATGCAGTCGGGTCGGGAAGCGGCATTGCTGAGGCTGCTGTGACAGGGCCTATCCGCGCGCCAGCAGATTGGAGGTGCCCATAGTGCTCCGGCGGGTGCCACCTCTGGATCCCGGCAGCTTTGCACCGGCTACCGGCTTTTGTCCAGTCTGTAGATTAATTTTTCAGAGTTAGCGTTAGTTCAGGTTAGATAAAGATAATGAAAGTTTCTTAATCCTCTTAAAGAAGATTTATCTGGCCGAGTAGAAAGCTCTCGGAATACAATAAAGCATGTATAAAACTAGGACCTAATCTTTCCTTTAATTTCAAACAGCTGATGGGTATTGATTTTGCAATGAGCAAATCTGAGAAATTTCTCGGCCTCGACAGGTCTCTGAGAAGCCCTTGGCACCGATACCCTTGTATTTACATATCCTTCCCATGTGGAGGAGGCAGGGTTCGACCAGGGCTACCCTTCTGCGGGCTTTTCCAAGCCGGTCCCTGCAGGAACGCCTTGCGGGCCCCCTCGGCTCGGGAAGAGGGGAGCAGCGGACCGCCGGGAGCATCCCCTCTGTCCCTGACGGCGGGGTCTCTCCCGCTCCCACGGTTTGAGTCGCGTGCGAGCCGTCCGTCCGCGAAGTTTAATCCGTTTATCCCATCTTCTCTCTAATCGTGCTAATCCATCTGGTCAACACGGGTGAAGCACCCAAGCGCTTTGCACCTAATGACGTTAGGGGAATGGGCAGAGTCGGTCCGTATTTGCTCCCGTTGCCCCTTTTTCGGAGCGGGGTCAGCAACGTAGGCGCTTGCTGGGCTCGGGTGGCCCGAGGCAAGGGACAGCTCGCATCCCAAGCGAGAGTCCGGCAGCGAGGCGTTCCTAAATGTGCCGGGAAGAGTTTTCCCCCGGTGGGAGCGAGCCGTGTCGAACGGGTCCCGCCGCAGCAAGGAGGGCGGTCGTCGGCCGCGTCGCATCTGTGCGGCCGCGGGGAAGCCTGAGAGGGGGCAGGGATGGGCGGTTACGGAGGCTGAGGCGAAGCGGACCGCGCCAGCAAGATTTTGCATTTGTTTATTCCGGCGCTAAGCTCAAGCCAGGCGGTTTGCCCAAGTCGTGGTGCCAAGAAAATGCACGTGTAGATAGGCATGCTCTTGCATCCGATGGTCACGTCCGGAGAAGCAGATCCTTCTTTGCTGCGTTCTCACTTCATCTGCAGCGCAGTCTGGTGGGTCAGACGCGCGTTCCAGCAGCTCGGACTGAGCGGCTTCGCCCGCTGGCACGGCCGTGGGCCGTTAGCCCCCACGCTCGCATGCCGGGGAAGAGGTAGTTTTCTACGAGGGCGGGTAAGAATTAGCTGCGTGGTCCGTGCCGGGAGGAAGGGAGCGGCGTTCCGAGGTACGCGAGCCGAGGACATGCTTTGCAGGGCAGGAGCGAAGCCCTGTTTCGTTGGTAGCTCTCCCGGCCCTAAATGTTGGCTTCAACATGAGGTTTGGGGTCCTCCTTCGTCAAGGGGGCGGCCAGGGCGGGAGGAGCACGGGGGACGGCCAGGCAAGGCCCGGCATCCCGCCTGGCACATGCCGGCGGACCAGCCAGCGGGCAGCGGCGACCGGTTAGCAAGCGCCGTCAGGTCCATTAATTTATATTGGTCTTTTGCAAAACTAAAAGTTGACCGGAGAGAGCATCGATTCTTTGTCCCCGTGTTCAATGGGGTTTTAATTGCGCTACGGCGGGGCCCGGCCTTCCCTCCCAGCAGCCCAGCAATAAATCTGCCGGGGAGTCGCCGTCAATGGTAAATGTGTCCGTCGGTGGCAGTATTAATACATTTCTCGGATCGGTTCATCGCAGCAGCCTCTAACAAGGGCCCGTAAGAGCGTAGATGGCAGCAGGCCAGAGGGTTTTTTTTGTCTCCCTTTTCCTCCAGTTTCCATGGGCTACCTCGTGACAACGGGATGGATGCTTTCAGCGCCGTGCCGGGGTGTTTTGGGGGGAGCGAGGAGCGCGGAGAGACTCGGCATGTAATCTCATTTGAGTAGACCAGGAGGCACCTCGTCATCGTTGCGGCATAGACAGCTTGAGCGGAGGATGCCGCGAGGCGNAGCCCACGTTGCCTCTCGGGAGGCAGGAATTGTCACGGATGAGCCGGGAGACCCCGCAGCACCGTGCCGCAAAAGGGTTTCGGCGCGAGGGGCGCGGTGGACGGTAGCCAGGGCTCGGCCACGCCTCTTCGGCACAGGGAGTTTCAGGACATGGGGTATAGTTTGTAGCATCAGGGAATCGTAGAGCTGCCTAGGTTGGAAGGGACCTTTCGGATCGTCTAATTTCGGATCATCGTTTCCGTGCGAAAAGAGGAGCTCAGGGTCCACGTTTCAGTTTAGATGGTGGCTTTTGATGTCAGCGTCCCGGCGTCCTCCTCGTTCCGGCAGCTGTAGGGAGGAGGGAGTACGCATTGAAGGGGCATAGCGTAGCGCAGCACCGTTTCAGGGTCCACGCGCGGCGCAACACCCCGCCCGGCCGAGATCTCGGTGTTGCACGTCGATACCGGCCGTCCCTACCTAGGCACGGTCCTTGGTATTCCTCAGGTGTCCTCGGTTTCTGATTTATTTAGAGACCCCTCCCCTGTACTGCTTTAATCTCACTCGCCGTGGATTTTTTTCATCAAAACCTCTCCCGGCGGTCGGCATCGTTACCGTTCGTTTCTTGTCGGCGCGATCCATTTTCCCGTCTCGGCATCGTGCCGCTTTCCTCGCCCCGGGGGCCGGGCCGGGCTCGGAAGGACCGCCGCCTTCCTTTCTGGTTGCGAGGTCCCGGTCGTGCGGTCGGTCCTCCGAGTCCGAGGAAGGCGGCTCTCCCGGATCCGGTCCCGTGTCCCTTGGGGCAGGCACCGCCTCTCAAAGTGGCGGCGATGCAGGTGTAGCTATTCCGCCAGCTTCTGGAAAGCCAGTTGAGCCTATTTGGTCCTTCGTAAGGATAACAGACTGGCTCCCTGAGTCTCAACAAGGGCCGCCCCCGCCCCGCGCGGGCCCCACTGCGCTCTTTTCCCGGATGCGGACCACGCACCAGGCTCACCCGGCACCGCAGGTTTCACGACAGCCACAGATAATTTTGCTATTATCACGCCAGCTTTGATATCCACGCAGGAGCCAACATGATGGTAGCTATTAAAACCTAACCGTGGGGGGGGGCCGTACGGCGGAGGGCCAGCTGAGGAGGCGCGGGGAGCAGCGCAGCCTTCTCGGCTCGTCGCAGGAAAGAGTCGATCGTTGGCACTAAAGGTAGGAAGCGCTCATGTTGTGAGCATTGGGACGCCGGAGATTTTGGCGTGAGGAGCGTGTGCCTGGCACGTGGAAGGAGTCCAGAGAAGAGAAAGGGCGATAGAAAGTAGCGGCAAGTCGCGCAGCCGGCTCATGTCCTCCTCGGGGGCTTCATCTGCCCTTGGGACAGCGTCCCAATAGGCGAGGGTTTGGGGTTTTTTTGTGCCTACGGAAGAATATGCAGAAAGAAGGAACAGAATAGAAGCAGCAAGCGTAGGGGGAATCAAAACAAAGCCAGAGGGACGAGAAGAAATGCCGGGAAACTCGTAAAGGGGAAGAGCGGAGGAGAGGCGCAGGCCCAGAGGAGCAGCGAGCGTCAGAAGAGTGGGAAGCACCAACGGGGAAAAAAGAAAAGATTTTGCAAGGAGCCCGTGGAGGGGGAAGGTCTGGGACGAGGGAGGGGCCGACGGGCAGGAGGGAGACGGCACCCGCCGCCGCGGCGGGAACGGCCACCTTCCCTAAAGCGTTTGTCACGACGTGGTAATAATAGCCAGGTCCGAAGTCCAGAGGGGAGCGCGGAAGACGAGCCAAGGGCAGGGAGCCCCCAGAGAGCGTCCCGGGGCTCCCCTTCTCCGGGAGTCTCGGAGTGCGGGAAAGGCACTGGCGGTGTCAGAGCCGGCGGAGGCGTCGGGACGTGCCACGGGGACCAGGAGCCGACGTTAACGGACGTACGGTGGCAGGCGATTAATTACAGCAGAAAGCGTGAATGAGGGAGCGGGGGGAGCACCGGAGAAGTTGTTTCCCCATTATATTTCTGAGCCGAAAGAAGGTTTTAGCGCGCGCACAAATAGCTCCCTGGGAAGCACTCTCACTTGCTAATTGTTCATAAATTTACTGACAGGTGGTTACACAGTAGGTATAACACTCCGAGTTTTGCTTTTACGGCTTTCCCCGTCTCGACGCGAAAACCCGGAGAGAAAGGGCGCGCGGCAAGCGGTCGGGAGGCTCCGCCCGGCAAAGGGTGCCGGATACCAGCCTTTAGTTGGCGCGATGGCTCGCAACCGGTCCATCCCTGTCGGATTTCGCATTTGGTCCGGGCCGGCTCGGACATCCCTTTTTGGGATCCGGTGGGGTTTTGTTGCGGGGTTTTAACCCTAACGGGCATCAGACCATCGCAGTCCGGCCCCGTGAGAGGGCTCCCGCCTCATGTGGAGACAGGGGACGCGCCGCGGGACACTCCCGGGCTCAGAGGCCATCGTTTAGGAGTGTTGACGACAGGGAAGGTTTTTGCCGAAACACGGCACCCGCAGAGGGTGCAAGGCAGTGGCATGGCGGCGAGCGACTCGGGCGGGCACGGGGGCTAAGGGGCAGCAGGGAGCCGAGTCAGCGTGCGTGCCGTGTGTCAGCATCACGTGTAGTCGACGGTCATGCCACGAGGACTGGTGTGCTGTCTCTTCCCACACGGTCGAGCAGGGCAGAGGCGTCCCCACCAGCAGGGACCGGACCCATGCGGGAGAGGCCGAGGCTGTCTGTTGTCGCCTCGGGGCGACGGGCAGCGGCTTGCGAGATCCGGTCGCGTTTGCCCACGCGCTGCGGAGCAGCAGCAGGGGCTCAGGCGGCTCTGGCGACCGGAGGAGGTGCTGGCGTGGCACGTAGCATCAGGAGACAGGGCAGCGTGAGCGAGGCACGCGGCTGTGGCCAGCCCGCGGGGCTGTTTCTCTGTTGCGGAGCAAGGGAGGGATGGCACGTCTCCCAAACCGGCACGCGCTGGGGCCAGACGGGGAGCGCTTGTCGGCACGTGGGGCAGTGCGGCTCTCGAACGGTAAAGGGAGGAGATAAATCATGGGCTTATTGTTATTGAATTTAGTGGCATCGCTTTCACATTCAATTTCTCTCGCTGGCTTTGCGGACAAACAAGAAATTACAGTGCCAATGCATTTTTTGCCCGACAGAACATTACGCATTAGCTTAGCCATGATTAATATTACGCAGGGTCGATGAAATCCCGCGCAGGCCGCTCGCTGTTTGGGCGAGACCGTGCCGCTCCCGGCTTCCTCGGGATTTCTTTGCCATTCCCCATGCTTGTAGTTGTGGTCTTTTACAAGGAAGGGAGGACGATGAACGAGGGGGAACAGGGACCACGTGCCCCCCACAGGGCTTTCTCCCCCGAGCTCCAGAAGGCGAGCGTCTCGCCCCTGTGCCAGGAGATGCATCGGGGCTGGGGAGGACCTCCGGGGAGGGGTCACGGCCACGTTTGTCCACGGCGCGTCCCAGCACCCCCTTGGGAATGCAGGTGCCATCCTGACGGTGGGTGAGGACAGTTTAATGGTGGCGGGCGTCCTGCACATGGGGGCCCGTGCCTGTCGCGGCGTTACTGTTCGTGAGCAACGGGGGAGCGTCTCACCCTTTTTTCCTCTGCTATTGCGTGGCGCAGCCTGCGGTGGCATGGCAGCGGAGGGATGGGAGCCGGTCGGCAGAGCCAGGTGTAAGGCAGTCTCTTAAGCACATGAGGACATGTTAGCGCGTCGATAGACAGAGCAGGCAACTGGTCCACATCTTCCCAGCCGAGCGACAGCCCCGCTGTCTCCGTTTTTCTAGCTGGTGGTGTGTTGCTGTGGCCGTTATAGAATCATAGAATCAGGGAACGGTTTGGGTTGGAAGGGACCTTAAAGCTCATCCAGTGCCACCCTCTGCGCTGGGCAGAGAGACACCTCCCACCAGCCCAGGTCGCCCCAAGCCCCGTCCAACGTGGCCTTGAACCTCTCCAGGGATGGGGCAGCCACAGCTTCTCTGGGCAACCTGGGCCAGTCCCTCACCACCCTCACAGCAAACAATTTCTTCCCAATATCTCATCTCAATCTCCCCTCTTCCAGTTTAAAACCCTTCCCCCTCGTCCCATGGCTCCCCTCCCTGCTCCAGAGTCCCTCCCCAGCTTTCCTGGAGCCCCTTGAGGGACTGGAAGGGGCTGGAAGGTCTCCCCGGAGCCTTCTCTTCTCCAGGCTGAACCCCCCCAGCTCTCTCAGCCTGTCCTCCCAGCAGAGGGGCTCCAGCCCTCCCAGCAGCTCCGGGGCCTCCTCTGGACCCCGTCCAGCGGGTCCGCGTCCCAGAGCGCCTGGAGCTGGACGCAGGACTCCAGGTAGGGGTCTCCCCAGAGCAGAGCGGAGGGGCAGAATCCCCCCCCCGCACGCAGCCGGCCACGCAGCCGGAAAGGAAGGCCAGGCTGCAGGAGGCTTTCTGGGCAGCAGATGACATTTTCAGCATCAGGTTGAGCTTCTCACCACCCCCACCCACATACACCCCCACCCAAGCCCTTCTCCTCCGGGTTGATCTCAATGTGTTCTCTGCCCAGGGTGTATTTGTGTTCATCCTGTAGGTGCGGTGAGGAGAGGGTGGCGTACCTACTTGGATCTTGGTAGGGCAGGGGGAGGCAGTTGTAAGGTTCCAGGGGTAAACAGGGGAAAGGATGCTGGGGGGCAGGAAACGAGTTGGAACAGTACGTAGGAGGGCGGTGTGACCTGTCCCTTTGGGGACATGGAGGGCTCTGTGCAGGGACGGGCAGGAGGACGGACCGCGTGCCCAGCTCAATCCTTAGCTAGACAGGATGGCTCTGGCTGGACGCGATGGTCAGAGGAGCCGTGCCTGTGCCTCGGCCGTAGCAGCCTCCTAGTGCCCACAGGGAATGGCTAGAGCTTGGTTTTACCTCCACAGTCGTGTGTGTCACCGGATTCCTCCTGCCTGACGGCGCTCGGGTCCGATCTGGTGCCAGACGCATCTGTGCGTGGACCCAGCTGCCCTCCGCCTGTCCCATGGCATTCACCGCGCCAAAGGGAAGGCGGCGCACCCTCGAGATGCTGTCCTCGTCAGCCTGGCTGTCGGGATCTATGGAAATGTAATCAGGGGCCTGAGATGTCCTTCTCCAAGCCCTGGTAATGTAGTAGGCAACGATCGCTGCGGCAGCGGGCTACGGAGCGGCGGGACAGGATCCCGAGCTCCACCGCACGTCCCCGCCGGCTCTCGGGAGCATTTCCCGTCCGGTCAGGGCCGGCAGCGTGGCAGGACGGTGGCATTTCCCCAGCTCCTCGGGCTTCTGGGTTGTGGAGGAGGGATTTGGGAGGCGCCATTGTTTGGCGACTCGTGCCAGACCGTCTGCGTGCTGCGTCCGCGTCCTCTGCTCCAGGATGGGTTGTAGCAGCGACGCGTGTATTTGTGTGCCTTGCTGTGTGAGGAATGGGCGCGCTGGGGCTGCATTCAGGATTTTTTTAGGGCCGCAGGAGCTTTTAGGTCTTCTGGATGCTTTCAGCATCTGTAGGAGCTTTCAGGGTGTTTTGGGGCTTGGCGGAATTTTAAGGTTCTTGTAGGATCCTTTAGGGCTGTAGGAGCTCTTTGGGCTTTTAGATGATCTTAGCATCTCGTAGGGCTGCAGGAGCTGCAGAAGTTTAGGAACTTTTGGGTCTGTAAGGAACCGTATGGTTTTTCAGGACCTTTTAGGGCTTGTAGGAACTGTAGGGTTTTTTCGGAACTATTAGGGCTTTTAGGGGCCTTTTTTGGTCAAGAGGGAAAGTCTCGATGCATCTAGGAGGGGGACGGGCTCCCACCCCTGTTCGGCGCAACAGGTTTTGTACGGTTCTTTGTAGGTGCGGTCTGCAACCCGGGTGACAGGAGAGGGACGCCGGTCCCAAGCCGGGAGGGCGCGGACGCTCATCCGGCTCCGACTTACGCCCTGCCCCCACTTTTTGGCTCAGGAGAGCGGGACCGCGTCCCAGGGGTGACTCGCCTGAGGCGAGCGGGACGGCAATCATCCCAGGGGAGAATCCGGATGGAGCCAGGCTGAGGGCGCGTCGGCGTCCCTCGGCCGGGCACCGCGGGGTCTGTCCGTCCGCCCGCGATCAGACCAGGCACTTCTGCACAGGGTCTCACAGGAGCAGGGCCACGCGGAGGAGAAGGGAGGGTTATTGGCAGGCTTGCTGAGCGTTGCGATGTTGGGGTGGTTACTGTCGATAGCGAGGGTATGTTTTCTCTCCGGTCAGATTTTAGTGGGGTGGCAATGTTTTACTCTTGTGGGGTTGGATTGGTTTCGGTGGCGGCTCGGGGGTTGTCGTCGACCTCGTTCGTCGCGTTGGAGCCGGCACGTGGGTTGTCTCGTGGGGCTATTGGAGTGGTTTGGGGGGGAGTGTGTGTGTCCGAGAACAGTTTAGTATGAAATACCAGCTTTGGGAGGTGGAGATAGGGGTTTCAATTGTCTTTTTCTGAGGTGACAGGGGAAAACTCTAAGAAGAGATGTAGTCTCCGGTCCGTGGTTTACAAGACCGATGTTTTTTATAAGCTATGAGAGTGTTTTTAGTAGCTGAGTATTGTGTTTTCTCGGGTCCCGATGATGGGGAATCATCGCAGTAGGAGGTTGAAGCAGGCGAGGGAAGCGAGTCGTCCGATGACGTGGAACGGGTGTCCTGCGGGTTGGCTGCCCGCTCACGTTAGGACGAAGAGGTCTGCGGCCAGGGCTCAGCGCAGGAGCTGTGAGAGGGGGCGGGAGGCTATTGTACGTTGTGTGGATTTGTGGAGCAGGGGGGCTTAAGAATGGGACCAGTACGGAGGCCGCTAGGGCTAGCACGCCTCCCGCTTTGTTGGGGATTGAGCGCAGCATAGCATATGCGAATAGGAAGTAGCATTCGAGCTTGATACGCAGGGGCGTAACTATGAAGGCGATGCCGGTGACGTATCTGTCGGGGCCCGCGGAGCTCCTGGGCTTCCTCGGACATACAGTATTCTCTGGTTTTGTCGTGTGAGCTGCGCGTGGCCGACCCCAGCATTTGGAGTCGGGGCCAGGGGGTTCGCGACGTGCAAGAAGCGCCTGCCCCGCTCTGGCAGCACACCAGCCCACCAGCAGCGGTCTGTACGGGGTGTAGGGCTTTGAGCAGCAGATAACGTGTGCGAAATGCGCTTTCCGTGCCCGGCGTCGCCCCTCAGGTGGCGTGAAGCACGGAGCAGGGTGCCCTGGCGGCGAAGGTAGAGGGAGGCACGAAGGTAGAGCGGCAGGCACGACGCGACGGCGGCGACATCGCCTCGCAGGGCGTGCCGGCAATCTCGTCCGGTCCCGTGGCTTGTCGGCGTTCCCCGGCACGTGGTGGGGGGAGAAGCTGTTGTGGGGAGCAGGGGTAGGCTTCGCGGTGTGTCCGCATCCGTCGCCGGCCCTGTTGTCACCTCGGACGGAAGCAGAGCTGTGAGAAGGACAGACAGACGGCTCACGAGCGGGCAGCCGAGCGCGAATTGTGGGACGGCTTGTGGTGGATGTCCATGTTGTTCGCTTGACGGTCCCGGTAATCATTTGAGGTGCCGTGAACAGAGGGGAAAGGCGGAGGGGCACCAGCCATCGGGGAGGAGGCGATACCTTTGAGGGAGGAAGGGGTTTCCGCAGCCTTCCGGTGGCACAGCTCATCAGGGCGGGCTGAAGACAAAGTCTGCGTTTTGGGGCTTGCCAGCACACACTTGATTTTCGGGTTGGTGCTTTCCCCTGAAGGACTCGGACAAGCTCGCTGTGCTTGAGGAGACTATACTTCTGTAGTAATGTGTCAAGGTGCGGGGACATTGACCGCCTCGCAGCACCCATCGGGCCGCGGAGACCGCGCCGGGTCCGCGCCACGGCGCGTCCTTCAGCATCACCTCCGGCGTGCTGGGGAAGGAGGCGGTCAGCAGAGGCGGCGCGGAAAAAGCCATCGTCTCCCCTGCACCGGGGAAGCTGCTCGAGAGGGAAGGGCTGGCCGGGGGAGGGTTTTTTGGCGTATGTCAGCGAGGAGCCTGGCGGTTCCGGGCGGTTTTGGCCGAGCCGCTCAGGGCATGCGGCCCCTGGGCTCCCTGCTGGACATCCCTTAGTCTGGTCCGTTCAGGGAGCGGCACGGCAGCCCCAGCAGGGCAGGGACGGTCCCCACAGGCGCGAGGCTGTCCCCGGGGTTCGATTCCAGGTGGCGCTGGCACCGGCCACGGGGTTTTTGAGGGATCATCGCATCCTTCCAGCGTCAGGGGAGAACCCTCAGCCCGAGGGTCGGGTGCGCAATGGCATGGGAAGTGGGGCTCACAGCCTGTCCAGCCTTTGGCAGGGTGGCCTGGGCCATCCTTTCAGACCCCGTCAGGGTGGTGCGTAGTTGCGGGCGCCTAGTTTTGCACGTTCTCTCCTCGGGGCCCCCCTTTCGGGGGACATGTCTACCGGCCCCACGGCTCGGAGCCCCAGGACGCAGCATCGGCACGCAGGCTTTAATTGCTTTTCGCCAGGGCTGGGGATATTTATGGGAGTGGAGATTGCCAGGTTATTTATTCGAGGGAGTATCTGGGCACGGAGTCATATAAATCACCGTGGCCGGTATTGAATGGAGCAGACGCTCAGTAATTGAAAGAGCTTTAATAAATATGCTAAAATATGAGCCGGGTCGGAGAGAGGGTTATCGGGACTCGGGCGGGCGGGCAGCAGGCGCATCCGCCTCCCATCCGGCGCCGGGGAGCAGCCGCAGGGGCCTGGGGTCGGGCCCATCTCTGCTGGGAGATGCCAGCTTTGAGGGACGGGGTCAGTGGGAGGAGAGGGCGATGGGGAGGAGGGCGACGGGCATTGTCGGGGTGGGTCTCGCAGCCGGGGCTTCCCGGCACCGCGCCAAGGGGTCCGTGCCGGCAGATGCGTTGACGGCGGCCGCGGTTTTTTTTTTTTTTGTCTTTGGCAGTTCCTCCGCAGATCGTCAACATCTCATCGGACATCACTGTCAACGAGGGCAGCAGCGTGACCCTGATGTGCCTGGCCTTCGGCCGACCGGAGCCCACCGTCACGTGGCGTCACCTGTCCGGGAAAGGTGAGACCTCTCTGGGGGCTCGGCGGAGGAGCTGCCTGGCCCGCGGGGGATGGAGGGATGTCCCTGTCGAGGCGGCGGGCAGCGTCGCGGCGAGCGTCGCAGTGGGCGGAGGCGGCGGCCACGTGGCGTGACCCGGTCAGAGGGCAAGGGTGCCGGGGCCCAGCAAGTGTGCGGGGGGAAGGGTGACGGCACTCTGCGTTGGCGGACGTATCCCAGGGCCAGGTTTCGCGAGCGAGGACGAGTACCTGGAGATCACGGGCATCACGCGGGAGCAGTCCGGGGAGTACGAGTGCAGCGCCGTGAATGACGTGGCTGTCCCGGACGTGCGGAAAGTCAAAGTCACCGTCAACTGTGAGTGAGGGGGACGGGGGAGGAGCGGCAGGGCACGTGCACGGGGCTGGAGGCGACGGGGCTCGGCGTCTCCGCAGACCCGCCGTACATCTCGAACGCCAAGAACACGGGCGCCTCGGTGGGCCAGAAAGGCATCCTGCAGTGCGAGGCCTCGGCTGTCCCCGTGGCGGAGTTTCAGTGGTTCAAGGAGGACACCAGGTGAGGGGCGGCGGAGGCGGTGAGACGGGGTCCNCACGGGCATCACGCGGGAGCAGTCCGGGGAGTACGAGTGCAGCGCCGTGAATGACGTGGCTGTCCCGGACGTGCGGAAAGTCAAAGTCACCGTCAACTGTGAGTGAGGGGGACGGGGGAGGAGCGGCAGGGCACGTGCACGGGGCTGGAGGCAACGGGGCTCGGCGTCTNAGCAGCCTAGGGGTGGGAGGGTGGCGAGGGGAGGCAGCGGAGGGTCCGGTGGCGGGATCCCTGAGCCGCTCCGCTTTGGTGGCATCTGAGCACGGGGCTGAGGGTGGAGGGGAGCCCAGGGGCGCCCCAGGGTTTTTCTCAGGGTGGGGGCACAGCCGCGGGACAGAGAGCAGAGGGTGCTTTTGGCCGGCGAGGCAGAGCCTAGGTGTCGGGGGGATGCGGGGCAGGGGGATCTCCAGGCAGGGCCCCGGCGCCGTCGCGGAGGGCCCCTGCCTTTCCTCGCAGGTTAGCGAACGGGCTGGAGGGGGTGCGGATCGAGAGCAAGGGCCGCCTGTCGACGCTGACCTTCTTCAACGTCTCGGAGAAGGACTACGGCAACTACACGTGCGTGGCGACAAACAAGCTGGGCAACACCAACGCCAGCATCATCCTGTACGGTAGGTGCCCCTTTTTATTGCAGCAAGGTTCGGCGAGGAAGAGGAGCCGGAGGAAGAGGAAGAGGAGGAGGAGGAGGATAAAGAGCAGCAGGAGGAGGCAGCGGCGAGGCGAGTGGCCAGCCAAGCGGCGGCACAGAGCTTGCCGCAATAAAGGCAGTGGGCTTTTTGAGGAGGAGAAGAGGAGGAGAGTGGAGCGGCGAGGTCGTGTGGAGAGGACGTGTCGGACGGCCAGAGTGGCATCGCCCAGAAGGGGCATACGAAAAGGGTGGTGGTCGGTGGAGGGCACGGCGCTCGTGGGCTCACAGGTGTTTAGGGGCAGGCGGCAGAGGTGCCTCTCGGCACCCGAGGAGACGGCGCCCGCAGCAGAGAAGAGGCTCCCGGCAGAGCCTCGCGCGTCGCTGGAGCGCAGGGCCGAGGAGGGGGCCCGGCCAGGTGAGCACGCGCGTCAGCCACCCGGCGCGGGGTATGTCCGGCTGTCGTACCGGTCGGGGCAGGCCACGCGTTGTCACGGTGGAGGGCTGTAGATGTGTGCGTCGCGTCAGCTGCCCGCGGTCCTCCAGAGGCGTGGGAGGATAGGCGTCGTAGGGACGGTGGCCTGGTCCACCGTCCTAGAGGAAGGCGGTGCGGAGACGTAGCGCGTCAGAGCGGTACGTCCCGGCAGCCACGGGGCTAGGCGTGGACACGCTATTTGTGGATTCACTGCAAGCAGGTGTTTGTATATGCTCTTAGCGTATCCCAATGGTAACAGCATAATATACAATAAACATGACTGGACCGATAGGGGTGAATTGGGCATCACTCAGAATTTAAACCCAGCCGCACCTAGCCTCCCACCTCGGTGAGGAGCGTTAGAACGCAAGGGGGTTTATTTTCTGCCAAAACCGCTTAGCCGCTTTCACGTCACAGGTCATCATGGGTTGGGGAGGGGGACTGGCAGCGGGTCCCAGCCGTAGGGGGCACGGGGCAGGAGCAGAGGGCAAGGGCCGGCGAGGCCCTCAGCGGCAGGTGGGCGGTAGGAGGTGTCTGAGGCGGGCGCCGGCGTCTGGGAGGCAGGCTGCACCAGGTTCGTCCCGCGGCTGCCGGAGACCATGGCCTCGGGTGATCGCAGGGGTCGTCGTCGGTGTGGTCGGGGAGGGCGACATGGACTATGGTAATAGTGAGAAGCCGTGGTGTGGGTACAAAACGGGACAGCGATGAGGTTGGATCCTCCATGGGAAGGCGTCGCAACAAGAGGCAACGGCCATGGACATTTGGTCGCGTAGAGCCTAGAGGACGGGGAGGTGCGGAAGGGACAGGGAGATGGTCGGGCGGCACTGCGAGGTGGAGGGAGAGGAGCCCCTCTGCTTCCCGACATCCTTTTGGGCAAGGAGTCGGGGCGCGACCCCATCCAGTCTTAGTGTCAGAGGGCATCCCTGGCGTACGCATCGAGGAGTCTTGGTGCGCAATTGGTCCTTTCTGTCACGTAGCTGAGATTTGGAGGGGTAGCACGCTCTGAGGCAGTGTTTGAGGCTATGTCTGGGCAAGGACTCTTTTCACGGGGAGAAGTAAGCCAGAGAGGCGTCACGACCGGGGGTGTGGGCTGCCGCTGGGCGGGCGAGCTCCACAGCCGTGCACCGTCATCGGGGCACGAGGCGTACGAGGAGCGGCGACGGGGGCCAATCGGCCCCAAGGCCCGCATGGTGGCGAGCAGGGCGCGTCGCTCGGGTCGGCCCGCGGCCCCCACGTCGTCTTTGGGGCCCCCGAAGCCTGGGAGAGGTAGCTGCAGACAGGGCACGGAGTAGATGGCATGGGCAGGGGGTGGCCGCACGGCCGGCAGCATCACCGCCGGCCCGGCGGAGCAAAGGGGCAGGTGTGTCAGAGGGGACCTGTGTGAGGGGGTCCTTTGGGGGTGGGGGACCATTCCGGTTCTGTGAGCGACGGGCTTGGGAAGAGGGTGGGGGCGCCTCGAAGGCTGGGAGCAGGTGGTGCGGCCGTGTGGCAGGGGAGAGTTCGGAGAGGTGGCCCTCGTCAGGCAAGGGCTTGACCAGGGCGAGCGCGCCAGGGAGGCAGAGGGGTCTCGGGGCACGTAGTGTAGTGCCTATGCGATGCTGCAAGCATGGTGGGTTAGTTGGAGCAGTTGGACTGGACACATTACCTGTGCCATCGCACAGTCCTGGATGCCCTTCTGTTCTGCTCTGGGACGGAATGATCTGGAGATCATCCCGTCCAGTTGGACTGGATGATCTCTAGAGGTCCCTTCAAGGTCTGCCTGTGCTGTCATGGTGTGCCATGCTGTGATGCGGTGGGCGGGGAAGCTCTGTGTTGCCGCCGGGTCTCGGTCTCCTTTCTTGTCTGTCACGGCCTCATCGTTGGGACACAGGAGAGGAGGCACGCATTTGCAGGTGGAGATCGGAAAGGCCGGGTAAGGGAGGAAAGGAGGGTGGCGGTGCGGCAGGTCGGCCGTTGCTGTTGTTTTGGGGCAGGGTAGGGTGTATCAGCATGCGGGCGTAGCAGGGAGGCAATAGTCGCGATGCCCACAGCGATTTAGGAGGGTCGAAGCCCGTTGGTTCAAGGGAAGCCTCCCTTGAAGGGAGTCGAGCAGCTAGGCGGGATCTTTAGGGAGGTGAGGGGAACCCCGTCTGGGCGGCAGGAGGTGGCGGCCCCCGGCCATGCCCTTTCGAGGGTCTCGGGGGCCCCGGAGCGCCCGGTTGATGCTCATAGCGGGCCTTTGCCGGTGCCGGAGGTGTGTCATCTGTGCGGTTGAGGCTCAAAATGGAAGGGTCATGTGCATGGTGGAGAGGCTGGGTTTTGGGGGAAGGTGGCCTAGCGGCGTCGTGTATGGGTAGAGGGAAACGCGTGTGGGAACGGGGCTGGGGCCAAGCCGGAGAGGAGAGGAGGCGACGCAGGGAGCAGCACAAGAGCCAGCGCGGCAGGGTGACGCGAGGCGGTCGGGTGGGAAGGGGTGCAGGTGTCTCTGATGGCCACCAGACCCACCGAGATGGAGGAATGGGCGAGGCCAGGCATGGTTGTTGTTTTTTGCCTTTATTTACGGCGCTTGTCAAGGGAGTTTTGGGGCTGTTGTCAGGGACCACGAGGGCAGGAGAGGCGTCCAGGGTTCCAGAAATCAGCTCGCCGGCAGGCTCTGGGGAGCAGTCAGTCCCTGGGTGTTGACTCGGGCCAGGTCATAGGCGGCATGATGGTTTTAGACGGCCAGGGGCACTGGGTGCGTCTGTGCAGTGACAGGGGAGGCGGTAGGGCAGAGATCTGTTGGGGAGCGCTCGGGGGAACGGGGGTGAGGCCACACGGTGAAGAGGAGGGTCGAGGAGGACCGTCTCGTTCCGCGAATTGACTGGGAGCGGGGTAGCAGTGAGTTGGGGGGAGGTTGACGTAGCGGTGGGAGCGGGAACGGCTCAGGGCCGTATGCGGCGGAGACAGGCGTCGTCGGCGAGGGTGACAGAGCAGGGGTCGGGGGTGGGTTCCCATTCCCTGGGGGTCTGTCGTAGCATGATGGTGGGACAGGAGGGAGAGCCGTGGCGGTACGGTAGTGGCGTCGGTGGCATTGTGGGAGATGGTGTGTGGGCAGAAATTGCACCCGGCCCCCTCTCGTCGGGAGGGCACGTCTGGGGAGAGGGGAGCTATCGTGGGCGAGGGTCCGCACCGGGAGGGAAGGGGGACGGGGTCACCCGGCGCGGGCCTCCACCCTGGGGAGAGAGGAGGTGTTGTGTTGCCAGGCAGGCGGTTGTCGGGGATTTGGCTGGCCGAGGCGGGCAGCGTGGCGTCAGGGGGTGTTTTGTCTAGCTGGTGGGCACAGCGCCTTTCCGTAGAAGGTCGCGCTTTTGCCGGAGGGACAGTTGTTGCTATGGTGGAGGCTGTCGGTGCCTTTCCTGGAAGGTCGGGGAGCCCCCGGCCTCCCCCCATCCTCTGGTGTGCTCCAGGACGGGGTGCCAGGGCAGGGTGTGGCGTGCCGCCATGGTGTTGGCTGTGTAGTGGCTAGGGGTGGTGCAGTCTGTTGTTGGATGCCGTGGTGGGGGCCGGTCACTTCTCTGGGATGGGGTGTGGCGTGCGGTTGTGTAGTGGCTAGGGATGTATCTGACGGCATCACAGCCTGTTGTCGGATGTCATGGTGGGGGACGGTCACTTCTCTGGGGCGGGGTTTGGCATGCATCCATGGTGTTGTCTGTGTAGTGGCTAGGGATGTATGTAGGGGCGTCGCAGTCTGTTGTCGGGTGCTGTGGTGGGGGCCAGTCACCTAGGGTGTGTTGTGGGATGTCACCACTGTCTGCGGTGGTTTGCGCAGCCCCGCTCCGGTGGGGCGGACTGTGTGTTGTTTTGTTGACGTTGCGTGCTGGCCACGGTAACAGAGTGCTCCAACGGGCCGTAGGGCGGTCTCTTGGGCGGCGATGTGCGACAGGGGATCCCAGCGCCGTAGGTGGCCGGAGACTCGGGCAGGGCTCGGACCCAGCAGTCCTCGGAGACGTATGTGGGTGGCAGGGGGAGAGGACCCATGCTGGGTCATACGTGTCACGATGCTTTTGGAGGGTCAGAGGCCCCAGGCATATGTGTGCGGTGACAGAGGAGGCGGTGAAGGGTGGAGATCTTTTGGGGAGCGGCCGGGGGTGAGCTGGCATGGCGAAGAGGAGGCTCATGGTATCGGGTGGTGGATTGAGGGGGACAGGTGTAGTAGTGTGTCGCGGGGAGGTCAGCGTAGTGTGAGAGATGCGTCGTTGGCGAGGATCGTGGAGTGGGGCATGTCAAAGCAGGGCGCAGGGCTAGATGGGACGCTCGGTCGTGTCTCGGTAGTAGGGTGCTGGCACGTGCCAGAGGGGTGATTTTGTGGGCGAGGCGAGCAGGGACAGGGTGCAGAAATGGGTGCCGGGGTGGGGTCGTGTTGAGTGTCTGAGGGCCGGGGCTGTGCCCAGTGGTGACAGAGTCCATTCTGAGACGCCACGCTCGGCGTTTCTTCCTCAGCGCAGCGGGGTGTCGGTTGTGTTGCGTCTGGGTGGGTCGTAACGTGTCACGCTCATGGTGCGGTGGCCCTGCTGTTGACGTGGCGCGCCGGCCAGGGATGTGGGATTCTGTCGGGACGCCATTCGGGAGGGTCTGGGAAAAGGGGACTGTAGGCGATGGGGAGCCTGGTGTCCATTGCTTCGGGGTCTGTAGTGTCGTCTGAGACGCTGTCTGCGGTACCGTCCCGAGCGTCGGGGTCGGCGTGCAAGGGCGGTGGTTTCCGAGGCGCTGTGGTTCTCTGTTCAGCAGGGAGGGGGGCGGGGGCCCCCCCCTTCTCCACCTCCCATGGGCCTGACCCTCAGAGCCCTGAGCGGCAGGACGAGGGACGGAGCAAAGAGCTGGGGGGGGGTGTGTCTTCGCAGGGCCTACGAGAACGCCAGCGAGGTGCTTTGTCAGACAGCGGCTAACAATAGACTAGAAGGAAGGAAACAAAGTTAGAGACGGGTCGCCTCACCCAGACGCGACCAAGATGTTCTTCGCCATGAGGTGGCGAGATGCCAGAAGGTCGCGGTAGGAGCCCCGGCCCCAGAAGTTGTTGCCTTGGCAACTGATCCTACAATCCCAGATGACAACCCTAGAATAACGCGGGTCGGAAAAGACCGTCGAGTCCGACCATCGACCCCACCGCCTCCCCGGGCGGCCCGATTCCAATCTTGGACCGCTCGTTCCCGGCACGCTTCTTTCCTGATGCCCGCTCTATGCCTGCCCCATCACGGCTTGAGGCCGTTCCCTCTCATTCTATCACCGCCTGCCTGCGAGAAGAGACCGACACCGACCTCTATAGAAGGTCCTTCTGAGGACTTCATCAGAGCAAGGAGCTCGCCTCTCGCCTCCGACTAAACAGGTCAACCTCCTGCAAATGCTGCTCGACATATCTCTCGTAGTGCCGAGCCCAAAAGTGCACGCCCTATATGAGGTGTGGGGGCACAGTCGCCCCCCTGCTACTGCAGCCTGTGCTATCTCTAAGATGAGCCGGCATGACGCCGGCTCACGTTCGGCCGTTACAACCGCCAGGCAGCTCTCACAGGGTTGTCGTGACCCGAGCACGGTACCCGGCGCGAGGCCTGGGCAAAGACCATACCGTGAGCGTGGGCCCGGTGATCCAACCCATGGGCTGGGACGCCGCCTTGCAGGGACGAGAGGCCGGGTTTGTGGGCGGGAAAAGAGCAACCATGAGCCAAGCTGGCCACCCGAGAGTTGCCGGCGGAGTGCGGCGATGACATGGCCCGGCCGAGATGGACCCAAGCGGAACGGCCGATGCCCTTATGCCAAGAGCGTGCCTGACCGCGTGGGACCCCGGGAGACAAACGCCGACCGAGGCAATGACGCAAAGTCTCGCACAAGCACCGAACCTTAGGTGCGGAGAGCGGGAGGCTCACCCGAAACAGCGCCAGCGGCGCTGCCCCGTGGACACCCTCCCGTAGAGGGAATTCCACAAAGAGGGGACATCGACCCCACACGCGAGGTAAAAAAACCCTGACGGGGAGAGGGCAAAACAAGGAGCTGAGCGTCCTGAGGGCGTGCCCTGAGATGACAACCGAAACGCCCAAAACGGATGCCCGCAAAGCCACAGAAGGGCCGACCGATAGCTATCTTGACTGAGACCGAGGCGACTTGCGAGACCAGTCGGGAAAGACACCTTGGCACGGGCGGAAAGACAGCAGAGAAGATGATGATGCAGAAAGGGCGCCTCTACGCGGAGCTGCCGGGCGGCGGGGACGGAGACCGTGCGGGCCTGACCGTGAGACCGAGGCAACAAAGTAAAGGCGACAGGGAGGACGCGTGCCCAGAGGGCTGGGGAAAAAAGAGCCTCGAGACAAAAACGACTGAGGGCCACCCACGGACCACCCCCCTGCAACATACCGTGCCACGACACCAGAGACACCGCTGAGCACGACTAGAGAGACATCGAGGGACAGGAGACAGACAAAGGGCACATCTGCATGTGACGCCTGCAGAGACCGAGGCCTAGAAAGCAGTCCCCGCACCTGCTCCACGAGACGGCGCGTGGACCTCTCCTGGACTCATGGCCAGACCTCGGGCCCGAGTGCCCGGAAGCCGTGCCCTCTCTGAAGGATCCCTCCACCACGGGGCCCCAGAAAAGGCCACACGTGCACCCCTACAGACCCAGAGTGATACATTCACCAGACATACGACGCTGCCACACTGCACATGCGTGTGGCCCCATGCAACCCTGGAAGTGCCCGGGAGGCCGGTGGGCGTAAAGGAGGCCAGAATCGATCAGACAAAATACATGAGCGAGCGACGCAGCCGGACCCACAGGGCCCCAAAAGATGACGGGCAAAGAAAAGTCAAGGACCGGAAAGCGCGTGGCCCCAGCGATCTTGGAACCCCGATGGAGGGGCTGCCTCCCGATGGTCCGCGGCGCACGCTACTCTAAGACCCGAGTGGAGACGCCCTGAGCTGGGCAGCGACGACGCAAACAGCGCCCCGCCGGGGGACCCAAGCGGAACGGCCGATGCCCTTATGCCAAGAGCGTGCCTGACCGCGTGGGACCCCGGGAGACAAACGCCGACCGCAAAGTCTCGCACAAGCACCGAACCTTAGGTGCGGAGAGCGGGAAGCTCACCCGAAACAGCGCCAGCGGCGCTGCCCCGCGGACACCCTCCCGTAGAGGGAATTCCACAGATGGGAAGACCTCTCATCTGCGCAAAACACAGATGCTGGCTGACAGACAGACCTGCGGCTAGGCAAACGCTAGCTATGACGCTGTGCTGGCGGAGAACCCGCTCGGTACATGGCACGGCGATGCGGTGGGGGCTGGGGGACTCGGACGGAGACGTGACGCGGCTCGAACGTGGCCGCCAGAGACTGACGCTGACGCCTAGAGACCGACACCGACCCTGCCTTTCTACGAGGGAGCGGCTGTGTCGGTGGATGAGGGGAGAGCTACGGATATCATCCATCTGGACTCCTGCGAGGCCCTTGACGCATTCCCCGTGACATCCTACTCCCCGAGCTGTAGAGACACAGACCTCGCAGGGGGACTGTTTGGGGGCTAGTTTTTTGGAGCCCGCCATGTGTGCCTGTGGTCCGCGACGCCCGTGGCGTCTTGCGCCACCTCCAAAGAACCGTGGCCGGCGGGTCCGGACAGGGGATTCTCCCCCTCTGCTCCGCTCTCGTGATACCCTACCTGGAGGGCTGCGGCCGCCGCCGCCAGGGCGAAGGACCCAGACCTGTCAGAGCCCAGCCGCGGGACACCCTGGAGATGTTGGATTTCCAGCATCTCCAGAGGTGCCGGAGCACCTCTCCTATGAAAAGAATCCCATGGAGGCAGAGGTGTTCAGCCTGCAGAAGAAAAGGCTCCGGGGAGACCTTCCGGCAGCCTGCCCGTTCCTGAACGGCGCCTACGGGAAAGCTGGGGAGGGGCTACTGGTGAAGGCACGTCCCAAGAGGACGAGGGATGACGGTTGTCAACTAGAGTGGGGCAGGTTTAGATCAGACATTGGAAAAATACTTTACAGTGACGGTGGTGAGGTGCTCGCACAGGTTGCCTGGGGGCGGGAGGAGGGCGCCGGGCGCAAACTGGAACGCGAGAATTTCCACATAAACGTGAGGAGGAACTTCGTCCCTTTCAGGGGGCCTCCTTTCGCGCCATGCTCCACAAAATAAACTCCTCTGACTTCTCATGCCAGCAGGCGATGTGGACACCGACCCTTACGCATCCCCGCACTCCTTGTCTGCTCGTGAATGGTCAGTCTGTGAGACCGTCTCCCCTGCTTATCTCTCCAAGGCCGCCAGACCATGACCTCCATCCTACGAATAGCTAAACTTCACGAGGCCCGCTCGTCCCGGCGCTGCGATCTTCCCGGTCGCGGCCGGGGAATGGGAAACCCCCCCCGTAACCTCGAGGGGCCCTCACGCCCTATGATTCCACCAGAGCCCTGAGTATCTGTCAATTCCTAGAAACGGATGTTCGTCTAGCTCACGACGGACCTTTACCGTGATGACCTCTGCCATTCGACTGGCGCTGCTGAAACCGCCGCCACACCCTGTCCCCTGCTTCGCCCTGCCACCATCTAAGGTGATGGCTCGACCCTCACCCTGGGCGGCCCATTCCAAAGCTCCGAAACCCTTCCACTGAAGACAACAGTCAAAATACCCAGGCCAAAAACCTCCCCAGACCCTGTGTTGCACTGGTTCCTGCAATTGTATCCCTCCATACTTGGCAGAAGACACCGATCCCTGCCTTGCTACACGCTCCCGTCAGATCTTGACACTGAACACCATATGTTGGGTGCTGTCTTGCTGGTGCGACGACGGCGCAATGACCCTTTCCCTAGACCTGCTCGCCACCCTGTTCCCTACAAAGGCCTCAATGCCATCTGCTGCCCGCCGATCTCCCTGCAGGACGCCTTTCTGGACCCTCCTGCTGGAGTACCCCGTGCCACCTGGGGAAATGGTTTCGCCAGCACCGCGTACGGTGCTTGCCCTCGTTGATAGTTCTACAACTGGCCTCAGCCTCTCAACCCTGCCTCTCCCAATCCCTCTGTAGACCCTGACCTCCCTCCAACGGATGTATGGTCCCACCCAGCTCTTTCTCCACTACAAAATTGACTTGCTACCCATATCCTGATTGTTGACGCCATCATTAAACTCCGCCTGCCCCGGTGCCGAGCCCTGGGGAATGCCCCTCCCGACTGGCCGCCCGCTCCCTTGTGCTCCGTTCACCGCGATCCCTTCGGCCTGGCCCTCCGGCCAACTTTTTACACGGCTGACGGTGTGTGTCCCTGAGCCCTGACCTGCCCATTTCCCCGGGATGGTGCAGTGGAAAACACTGTCAAAGCCTCGACTGCAGGTGACGGAATGAACGCAGGGTCGTCGAACGGTCGAAACATCTCAGATAGAAGGCACCGGTCCGATGGGCAAGTCCTACCCTTAACCTGATACCTGTAGAGATGGTGATTCAAGCCCTTCCCTGGGAGGCCTGCTCCGAAGCTCCGTAACCTTTCCCCCAAAGACGTTGATCCTCATGTCCGTCTTACACCTCCCCCGGCGCTACTTAAGGCCCTGTCCTCTTCCTGTGCCCCTTCTTCCTCGGGGGAGCAGACTGACCCCTGCCTGTTGACCACCTCCTGGCGGGTCGCTGCCGGGAGCCGTTGGGTCTCCCCTCGGCCTCCTTTCCTCCGCACCCTCGGCCCCTCCCCTTGCACCCTCCTCATCTCACGACCCCGGATCCCTCGGCCGCTCCTGAGACGGCACGTGCTCTAGACCCCTCGCTGCCTTCCTTGCCCTTCTCCGTGCACACTCCGAAACCTCCGTGGGGCTGAGGAGCCCCAAACTGAATGCGAGACGCCAGGTGTGGCCTCTCCGGTGCCAAGGACAGCGCGACTACCCTTTCCCTAGACCCGCTCGGCGCCCTGTTCTAAAGAAAGGCGTCGATGCCGTCAGCCTTCTCGGCCGCCCGGATGCGCTGCTGGCTCCCGGGCAGCCAGCTGTGCCTTTCCAGATACTGTCCTGGAGTCCCTGGTGCCGCCTACGACGCTTGCCTTCATTGATTCGTCTACAGTTGGCCTCGGCCTCTCGACTGTGCCTCTCTCAATCCCTCTGTAGACCATGCCCTCCCTCAAATGGATGGATGGTCCCGCCCGGCTCTTTCTCCGCTACTTTACTTGCTCCCCGCATCCCGATCGTCAACGCCACTGTTAAAAACCGCCTGCCCCGGTGCCAAGCTGTGGGGAACGCCCCTCCTGAACAGCCGCCCGCTCCCTTGCGCTTTCTTGTTCCCTAAAGAGATAGCCTTTCTGTACAAGGAGATCGTGTTTGTCTGACGGGACCTGCCGACTACGCCCGATCCCCCGGCGAGTGTCCCGTAACGGAGCTCGATATGATCCCTTCCCTAACCTTCCCAGGCACTGAGGGCAGACCGACCGGCCTTTACTTCCTGGACTCTCCTTCCTGACCTCCTTGGGGACCCACAGGAGTCGGGTTTCCTAACCTCCGGTTGACCGGGACCTCCCCGGTGAGGCGCGATCGCTGCTGAATGATGCCAAGTTGCCTGGCGAGCGCGTCCACTGGATCCCGTCCCTATCTTATACCTCGGGGAACGAGCACTCGGGGAAGGACTGGTCCCGCTACCAAAGGCTGAGACAAAAAGCGATTAGGTACCTTGACCTTTCCCTCGTCCTCGGTCGCTACATTTCCCCACGCCCGCCCTTTTAATTAAGAGCAGGAATTCTCCTTAGTCGTCCTTTTATTGCTAAACATTTTTCATGGAATTTTGTCAGAGTCGGAAGGGATCTCTAGAGATCATCTAGTCCAACTCCCCTGCTAAAGCAGGGCTGCCTAGAACACGTTACTCAGGACTGCATCCAGGCAGGTCTTGAAAGTCTCCGGAGAAGGGAACTCTGCAACCTCTCTGGGCAGCCTGTTCTGGTGCTCCATGAAGAATTTTTTTCTCATATTTGTTTGGAACTTCTTATGTTCCGGCTTGTGCCTGTTACCCCTCGTCCTGTTACTGGGAACCACCAAAAAGAGTCTGGCTCCATCCTCCTTAAACCCACCCTTTAGATACTTGTCAACATTAATAAGGTCTCCCCTTGGCCTTCTCCAGGCTAGAGAGTCCCGACTCTCTCAGCCTTTCCTCGTAAGGGAGATGCTCCCATCTCTCAATAGTCTTTGTTGCCCTACGCTGGACTCGCTCCAGTAGTTCCCTGTCTCTCTTGAACCGGGGAGCCCAGAACTGGACACGGTATTCCAGTTGTGGCCTCACCAGGGCAGAGCAGAGGGGGAGAATGACCTGCCTCGACCTGCTGGCCATGCTCTTCCCTGTGCAGCCCAGAATTCCATTGGCCTTCTTGGCGACAAGACAATTTACTGTCTGCCAAGACCCCCGCATCCTTTTCTTTGGAGCTGCTTTCCAGCAGGTCCACCCCTAACCTATACTGGTGCCTGACATTCTTCCTCCCCAGGTGCAGGACCCTACACTTGTCCTTGTTGAACCTCATTATGTTCTTCTCTGCCCGGCTCTCTAGCCTGTCTAGGTCACGCTGGATGGCGGCATGGCCCTCTGGGGTGTTGGCCACCCCTCCCAGTTTGGTATCGTCAGCAAACTTGCTGAGTGTACGCTCTGTCCCCTTGTCCAGGTCGTTGTTGAATACGTTAAACAATACTGGTCCAAGGATCGACCGCTGGGGAACACCACTGGTTACAGGCCTCCAACTCGACCCTGCTCCGTTAATCACAACCCTCTGAGTCCTGTCGCACAGCCAGCTTTCGATCCCCCCTCGTCTTGTCCACGCTTCCTCAGTTTCCGAAGGAGGATGTTATGAAAGACAGTGTCAAAAGCCTTGCTGAAGTCAAGGTAGATGACATCCACTGCTCTGCCCTCGTCTGGCCAACCAGTTATAACGTCATAGAAGGCTAAGAGATTGGTCAAGCGTGATTTACCCTTGGTAAATCCATGTTGACCACTTAACTTCCTGCTCTTGAACGTGTTTGGATATGACATCCAGAATGAGTCGCTCCATTACCTTCCCAGGGACGGAGGTGAGACTAACCGTTCTGTAGTTCCCTGTATCCTCCTTCCTGCCCTTTTTGAAGGCTGGAGTGATATTGGCCTTCCTCCAGTCCTCGGGCACCTCTCCTGTTCTCTGTGACCTTTCACAGATGATGGAGAGCGGCCAAGTGATAACGCCCGCCGGCTCTCTCAGCACTCGTGGGTGCATCTCATCAGGGCCCGTGGACTTACGGATGTCCAGTTTGGTCGAGTGGTCTCTAACCTCATCTTCCTCTACTGGGGAAAACTCTTCCTCTCTCCAGACCTTCCCCCTTGCCTCCAGGGCCCGGGATTCACGAGGGACAGCTTTAGCAGTGAAGACTGAAGCAAAGAAGGCATTCAGTAGCTCCACCTTCTCTGTGTCTTCCATCACTAGGGCACCCATCTCCTTCATTAGGTCTTATGTTTTCCCTAGTCTTCCTTTTTGTAGCAATATACCAAAAGAACCTCTTCTTGTTATCTTTAACCGCGGTGGCCGAGATGAGTTCTGCTTGAGCTTTGGCCCTTCTAATTTTTGCCCTGCAAAGCTTCACTACATCTTAGTATTTTTCATAAGTAGCCAACCCCTTTTTCCAAAGATCATAAACTTTCTTTTTTTCCCCCGAGGTCCAGCCAAAGCTCGCTATTTAGCCAGGCTGGTGTTCTTCCCTGTCCGCTCGTTTTTTGGGACTTGGGGATGGCCTTCTCCTGAGGTTTTAAGAGGTCCTCCTTGAAGTAAGACCGGCCTTCCTGGGCGCCTTTGCCCTTCAGGACTGTCCCCCGAGGGACGGTCTCAACCGTGCTCCTATCCTTTCACGATCGCTCAGCCCGAGACGGCCTCCAATCTTTACATCCCCTACAAGACCTTCTCTGTTAACAAGCAGCGGGTCCGGGAGGGCGCTTTCTCTAGTAGGCTCCCTCACCGGCTGTGTGGGGAAGCTGTTTTCCACGCACTCCGGGAACCTCCGGGACCATTCCCTCTCTGCTGCATTATATTTCCAGCGGATGTCTGGGAAGGTGAAGTCCCCCACACGAACAAGGGCGAGCAATCGCGAGACCTCTGCTGGCTGCTTATAGAATGTTTAATCGGCCTCTACGTCCTGGTTGGGGGGGTCTATAACAAACTCCCACCACAATGTCTGGCTCATTGGACTTCCCCTTGATTCTTATCTGTAAACACTCAACAATGTCGTCGTGCACGTTGTTATGTTCTTGGTGTTCAAAACCGCCCCTGACATAGAGGGCCGCCCTGCCGCCTCTCCTTCCTTGCCTATCCCTTCTGAAGAGATGGTAGCCATCGATCGCCACGCTCCGGTTGTGCGTGTCTTCCCACAAACTATATCATAGTTTCCCTGCTGTACAATGGCCTCTGACTCTTCCTGTTTGTTGCCCGTGCTGCGTCTATTCGTGTGGATGCACTTCAGCTGGGCTAATTGCCTTGCCACTTTACTGGGGGGACAAGCCCTTATTCCCACCTGTCCGCACTCAGATGTTTCTGCAGTTGCCAGCCCATTCCTGCTCCTCATGTCTTTGCTAGCACGTGCATCATCATCTCCCACCTCCGCTGCGACAACAGGCTGCAACACCTTGCTAGCACTTTTACCCACTGTCACTGGCGTGCTGCTCCCAGTCACTGCTTCACAGTCACTCTGGCTACATTCCCGTCCCCCTTCAAACCTAGTTTAAAGCCCTTTCGACGAGTCCTGCTAACTCCTGTCCCGGAATCCTTCTTCCCCTTTTGGTTAGGCTTTCCCCACCTGTTGCCAGCATGCCTGGTATCCTGTATATCAATCCATGATCAAAGTAACCAAAGTTCTGTCAGTTGCACCAGTCTCTGAGCCAGGAGTTAATCTCCTGACTCTTCCTGTTTATCCCCTCATCAATCCCTGCAACTGGTGGGATAGAAGAGAACCTTACTTGTGCTCCTGATCCCTTAACCAGCCGTCCCAGGGCTCTGAAGTCTCTCTTCGTTGCCCTTAGACTTCTGGTAGCTAGCTCATTGTTACCTACTTGAAATATTAGTAGTGGATAATAATCTGAGGGCCGAACCAGGGTAGGGAGTTGCCTCCATACGTCCTTGATCCTGGCCTCAAGGAGGCAGCTGACTTCTCTGTGGGATGGGTCCGGTCGACGGATAGGGCCCTCTGTTCCTCTCAGAACGGAGTCACCTACTACGATTACCTTCCTTTTTTTCTTGGTTGAGGAGGTCCTGAGGCGTGGGGGCGAGTGATTAGCCCCGTGTGACTCACTAGACGGACAGTCCTCCCCATCCTCGTTTGGCTAGCCCTCAGATTCCAAAGCCCCAATGACGACTACAACCCCTCTTTTCTTCCTCATGGCCGTGGCAATAATACAGGCAGTACGCCTTTCTGACTGTGGAGGTGTCTCTAATGTAGATTGCCCATCATCCACATCCTCATTCGACTGGCCTTCCTCATTCAGTACCTCCTATCTGTTGTTCAGAGGTAGCTGGGGCGCCGCCGGGGGGCAAGGAGAGGGTTCGCCCCCTGCCCCGACCGTGAACTCGCCTCCGTTCCCTCCCTTCATTTAGGCTTCTGCCTTCTGCGTGGCAGGAGCAGGGTATAGGGGCTTCTAGATCCTGGCCGCTTTCTGTTGGGTGCTCCTGTTTCTGTTTCAAGGAGGGCAGAGCCCGGCTCCACCAGTCTGTTGCTTCCTCGGGCTCTCTAATGCTTCTTAACTTTTCGACTTCTTCTCTCAGCTCTGCCACCAGGCCGAGCAGATCGTTTAGCTGTTCGCAACATATGCGGTGGTTCTTATAGCTGCCTCCCGTTGTCGGAGAAAGGCTCCGGCACTCCCTGCGGCTGGTGATCCATAACGGCAGAAGCCAGATTAAGTTCTCCTTGGGCTTTCGCCCTTCTACTTTTCTCCCTGCCTAGCCTCACGACCTCTTCGTGGTCCCCCCGAGTGGTCTGCCCTTTTCTTCCAAAAGCCGTAAACTCTCCGTTTTTCCCCGAGTTGGACTGGAGCTCTTTGCTCGGTCGAGCCGCTCTTTTTCCCCTGCGTCTCCCTTTTCCACATGTGGGGATGGCCTGCTCCTGCGCCTCTCGATTTCTTTCTGGAAGAACGTCTGGCCTTAGAATTATAGAACGTGTTGGGTTGGAAGGGACCTTTAAAGGTCATCTAGTCCAACCCCCCTACGGTAAGCAGGGACGTCTTTAATTCAATTGGATCGCTCAGAGCCTCAACAATCCTGGCCTTGATTGTCTCCAGGGAAGGGACCTCCACCGCCTCTCTGGGGAACCTGTGCCGGTGTCTCACCATCCTCATTGTAAAGCGCTTCTTCCCAACGTCTCAACTAACCGTACCCTGCTCTGGTTTAAAACCATTGCCCCTCATCCTGTCGCTACGTGCTCTCGAAAACACCTTTCCCCAGCTTTCTTGTAGGCCCCCTTCAGATAGCGGAAGGGGCTCTAAGGTCTCCCCGAGCCTTCTCTTCTCCTGGCTGAACGACCCCAACTCTCTCAGCCTGTCTTTGTAGGAGCGGTGCTCCAGCCCTTTTATCATCTTTGTGGCCCTCCTCAGGACCCGCCTCCGACAGGTCCGTGTCCCTTCCAGACCGCCTCCTGAGGAACTCTCTCTACTGGGTTGCTAAATAGACCGATGTCTGCCCTCTGCGACTCCAAGGCGGGGTCCTGCTGACCCGCTTCCTTGGTTCTCCGAGAATCAAAACCTTTGTTGTTTCCTGATCGCTAAGCCCCAGACGGCCCCCGCCCTCACGTCACTGGCGAGTCCTCTGTTCGCAAACGACGGGTCCAGCGGGACGCACTCCCTGAGTCCCTCCTGCCTCCCTGGCTGTGTTGTGAAATTATCCTCAACCCGCTAGAGGTTTTATACTAGAGTCACTCATCAGCACGTACATCGCAACCACGCCATCGGCAGTAAACACCCACAATGTGCGACCCCGCTCAACAAAGCTCTGCTCGAGACGCGTACCCTGACGGCTGCACGCTGCCGTCCTCCTCCGACGCCTTTCCTGACCTGCCTGCCGACAGCTGCTCCCCCCCCGCGTCGCAAATGCCCACCTGAGATTCCACATGTCCCACCGATGCGTTGGAGAGCCGTTCTTGCTGCGCGTCTGTCCCGCCGCTCCCGAGCGCTGAGGTCTCCAGTTCCGACCGTCCGGCGCGGCTCTCGGTTGGGATCTTTCTGATCCGTTGTGACCCACGTCCCAGCACCATGACCCGCCACCGGCATGCACACCCGCCCTCTCCCGGTGGCATGTTTGTGTTGTGTGTCTGTGTTGCTCAATGATATTTCTCAGTAGCTCAATAGCATAACTCCGTCGCATATCTCCGCAGCCCTAGAAACGTTGGCCAAAACCACAAGGCCTCCCCGGTGCGATGTCCTTCCTCTGCGCACCGCGTGTTCCCGCGGCGTCCCTCGCCGATCATCCTTGCCGCTCCGCTTCCCTGACGCTCCCCTGGCTGACCTGATGTTGCGTGAAAGGGGCGAGCGGTTTTGGCAGAAAATAAACCCCCTTGCGTTCTAACGCTCCTCACCGAGGTGGGAGGCTAGGTGCGGCTGGGTTTAAATTCTGAGTGATGCCCAATGTGTTAGGAGGCAAACTAGTTTTGGCAGAAAATAAACCCCCTTGCGTTCTAACGCTCCTCACCGAGGTGGGAGGCTAGGTGCGGCTGGGTTTAAATTCTGAGTGATGCCCAATGTGTTAGGAGGCAAACTAGTTTTGGCAGAAAATAAACCTCCTTGCGTTCTAACGCTCCTCACCGAGGTGGGAGGCTAGGTGCGGCTAGGTTTAAATTCTGACTGATGCCCGATTCACCACTATTGGTCCAGTCACATGTACGATATATTAAACTGTTACGATTTGGATCTGCTAATAGCGGACTGCACCTTCGGTCTAGTTGTGCTCGTGAACTGGCACAGCCGCGCTGGAGTCTTCGATAGCGTTCAATGAGAAACCGAAATGACTAGCTGCTTAAAACAGTGCGGTTTATTTAAGCGATGGATATATAGGTTCTTACGAATGCCGGTGATAAATACGCTGTCTGCAAAACACGTGCAAATAAAAGTATTGTTAAATATGCAATATGCGTGACAAAGTTATAAACGATACAGCCTGGCTATAAACGTAAGAAAGAGATTCTCTAGAGAGATTTCTAATGGAGGTGTGTTTTGGTATTATAATGACATTATAATGAGCAAAGTTCGCACAAAGGACAGCATTTTGTCAAAATTTGTCAAAATGTTGGCTCAGGGTAGCAAATAGGCAGCTTATCGGTTCCATAGTACCATCTCGTTCCCATACCTGCTATACGTCGCAGGGCGAGGCCACGGAAGGTCACATTCTGTTTCGTCCCCCGTGTGGCTTCGCAAGCGATATCGTACAGGGACTCACAGATGTTCAATTCTTCACGTGCCAGCTGTGGCTGTATTCTACCTCAGAAGCCTTTTGATTGTATACCTTTCCTTAATGCATGAACAATGCTATGGTTTTGGCCATTTTAGTAATTATTCCACACCTAACTGCCTGCCGGACAAAAATAGGCACAGATCAGCGCCTTGCGCCCCCTCCCGGCTTCCCAAACCCCCGGAGCCCGTCAAGATGGCCCCACGGGCCCTCCCCTGGACATGCGATCTCCTGGCGTCCCGTTCCGTGTTCCGCGTGCGCGGCACTGACTCCCTGCTCCCCCCGACCCTTGACTTACGAGTACACCCACAGCGCTGGCGCTGTCTCACGCCTGGCCCGGCCGGCGGCAGCCCTCGGCAAAACACTCTCCGTGGCTGGACCTTCCTGTCCCGAGGGGTGACCTGCAACAAATGGCAGGCAAGTTGACTGTCCTGCTGACTGACTCCTGCTGCCCAGGACTGGAAAACTTCGAGGTGCAGGGCACCGCGTACTTTCCCAGAGGCACAAACCTGCCACGCTCCCCATTGCCCTATGCTCGGCTTCCCTGTCCTCCCAGCCCTCCTCGGCTATCGCTACCCACCCGTCTGCTCCTTTACTTTAGGAGCAGAAGGGCCCCATCGACCAAAAAGAGAGACGCCCTGCTCCTGGCCCTCCTCCCCGCCGCCGCCTGCCTGCCCGCACTGCAACGCTCCGCTCCAGTGTAAACCGTGTCCCCGGCTCTTCGCCCTGCTCGGCTGACGCCTTCTCGGGGACACTTCTTTCCCAGCAGGGTCGCGGCACCTGGGCGAGCTGCTCCTGCCCGTGGGGGCTGAGCACGGTACTGGCCTCGCCTGCCCTGCTGGATCCTCCCGAGAGGGTGACCTCTGAGTGTGGCGAGGCTGGGCAGACGCCTGCCCAGGGCATCCTCCTCCTCCAACAAGGACCACATCGCCACTACAAAACCTCCTCAACACCACACTACACCACCACCACTCTCCAAATGACAAGCAAACCCACCACCCCTCCGGATGGCGGGGAGGCGACTCCCCAGTTGGTTCTGGGAGACATCTGGCTCCCGGAGCGCGATGGGGAAGGAGCCAGAGAACTCCGGGGAGGGTGGGGATGAGGGGGTGCCCTTTACTCCATTGCACTTACGCTTTAACGCTGTTCTCTCTCTTCCTCTTCTTCTCTCCCCTGCACAGGGCCTGGAGCCGTGCACGACGGCGGCAACGCAGCGTCCCGGGCGGCCGCCGGCCTCTGCCTCTGGGCCGCCCTCCTCGCTCGCCTCCTCCTCGATTTTTGATAAGGGAGCGGAGGGTCCCGGGAGGCCCCGCCGCCCCTCTCCCCCGCCGTGGGCTCAGTCCACCGCGCCGCCTGGGGACTCCTCTCCGTCGGACGGGCGATGCGCCGGAGGATGGGCGGCAGTGCCCGGCGTCCGAGGATGGCCCCGTCTCCTGCGTGCCAGGATCGTTCTCGCCGCCGGTTACGCTGTACAGACCCTGCCACGTGCCACCAGACTGTCACCCGCCACCGTTGCCCTGGGAAAGTGGACCGGCGCGGATGGGGCTCCCCGTGGCCGCCTGCCCCGGCCGCCTCATCTGCCACACGCGGGGAGTGGAGCCGTCACCGGGGATGTCTGTCTCATCGTGTCGCTAAGCCGCCTATGCCCAAAAAGACCCCCTGGGCTGAAGCCCCCAGGCTCGGCCTTCAGCTCTCTTGGTCCTGAATGTCAGTCGTCGCCACCAAAGCTCATCCCTAAGTGCCCCCGACATTGCCCCGACCTGTTGCCTGGCCCCGTGGGGTGGCCTGACTGTGACACTCCTGGGCCTTTCTGAGCAGATTGCCTGATGCAGCTCATTATCCCTCAAGGTCCAGGCACCTCCCGCTACGCCTTCTCCCAGCTGCCATCATACCCCACCTCCCCAAAACCTTCCTGAGGGTGCAAGGCTGCTCTCCCGGGAACGTGAGCCCTGGAGACCGCTGGCAGCCCTCACGGGGATGACGGCTGTCCTGCTTGCCGAGCCATCGCCCTTCCTCGCTCCGGACCCTGGCCCGCTCCGCTGCTGCCCCCCCGAATGCCGGGATCTGCCCCGTGGCTCTCGCCCTGATGCNCCCCCCCCCCCGACTTGTTTCTAAAGTGCTTTCCACCCAGCACATCAAAAGCACAGCACAACCGACACGAGGCAGAGACGTTAAACTACACAGCCAAACACCAAGTGACAAACCCCCTTTTCCTACCGCTCCGATGCTCCCAGCCCTCTGCACATGCCCGGAGGGGACAGGATGGCGTGCTTCCCACCTCAAGGGCCCTGCCTCGGCCACGATGTACGTCCCCGGTCCCTCTCTCGGCCTGGCCTCCCCGTATCATTGAGCCAAGCATCTCTGCCTCCCCAAGGACAGCACAAATGCAAGAGCCGACCCTGAGCTGCAATGTCCCCGCTCTGCCTTTCCTCACGCCCGCCACGCGCCCCTGCCCAAGGAGCGTCTGATGTGTTTGAGCCTGCAGAGGAGGCTCCGGCTCCGCGCGTTTGCTGCTCCGGCATGGCAGGGCCGAGGATGGCTCCTGTCCCCAAGCTCGCTGATGGCCAATCCTCCTGCCACAACACCACAGCGGATGAGCCTATCCTCTGCCCTCTGCTTCCTCCGGCCACACTGGAACGCTCCTCCCCGCCGCCCACCGCAGCGACCGCCCTGCCTCCCTCAGCGGGGACGTGGTGGTGGTGGTGGTCCCGAGCCCTCCCGCCGCTGCGTGGGCGCCCAGGAAGGCTTTGCGGGGCCGCCGTCCGGGGACAGACCCTCCCGTCCCGCTCCTGAAAAGTCACGCACAATGCCAGACCCTCTGCCCGCAAGAGGGATGCAACTCCACAGCGACACGCTGATCAAGCACACAAAAATGATCCTCAATCCTGACCTAACAACGCCTAACCCTGCCGTGACCGTTCCTTCTCCCTCCATAAGCGAGATGGCTGAAGAACCGTGGCCGCACACATGCTGTCTTTCCCTTGCAAACTCTGCCGCTGCCCAAACTTCCTCGCCCTGCCATCCCGCTTTCCCTGGCTGTGAGGAAGCTGGGCCGGTGGCCCTCGGCGCACAAGATATAAAACAATTCCCAACCCCAACGACATGCCACTGCCCCATCCTCTATTCCGCCGTGTCCCCGCTCTTGACGGGCTGCCCAGGTCCTGTGCTGACTGGCACGTGGCGCAAGGCTGTCGCC
>VXBH01001600.1:134252-144789 GCA_013400035.1 Rynchops niger | reverse complement strand
TGATTTTCCACTCTCCCCCTCCCCCAGGTGGCCTGGCCGGATACTCTCTCAATTCTTATGATTATTTTCGGAAACGGTGAACACTTCTTCTTCTTTCTCTCCTTTCTGCTTGCGCTCGCTGGCCGTAGTCATTGCCGCCGCTACTCCGCAGGCCGGCTCTCGGGTCAAAACTGGCGGGCAAGCTGGGCGAGCGGGAGGGCCAGCAGCCATGCGCAGCCGCCTCGCCGCCAGGCACCATTGTTCCCGTCGTGCACTGCTCCGGGGCCTGCAGGAAGGGTGACAAATGCCTGCCGGGTTAGTCACAAAACCAACAAAACCCATACAACACACACACACTGGAAGAACCCAACCCAACCGCACCATATGGACCCCCCAGTGCTATGGGACATGGTGGTATTAGCCCATCCTAGACCACCCTGGGCAACCCCATCCTACCACGCCAGTCTCTGGGACACGATGCCCCATGGTCCCACTTTGTCTCCAAATCCCCATCCCGAGCCCATTCCCGGCTCATCGCCGCCAACCGACCTCCTCCAACCCCCTTTTTTTCCATCCTTCAGAATTTGTCCAAGTTTCCAGCCACACTTGTCGGGGGGATGATAACTTTTGCCCAACACTGCCCACACTCTGCCAGCCCCGATGAGCCTGCGTAGGGGTGACCGTCCCATGGTTCCCCTCTTGTCTCCCTTGGGAGAGACACAATAACCACCTGCCCACCCAGAAGAGACACTGCCAGCAGCTCTACACTCAAGGCTCCATGATTTGGAGAGCCTGCGTGGGGCTCGCCAGTGGTCATGCCCTCTGCCCACAGACCCAGAATATCTCAAAAAGAATAAGATGGGTCAAGAACAGCCAAACCCATCCACACCTATAGGGAACACAGGGGGCAAGGAGCTCATATCTCACGAAGGGAAAGGCTGTTGAGGGTGTCTGACCTGGTGGCTTCCACCAAAACACTACAAATTGTTCACCCCGGGGAACACTAAACTGGGAAAAGATCTCAGGAAGGCATCCAGGCTGGTGCCCTGCCGCAGCGGGGCTGCCCTTGAGGTCTGATTGACCCCGGGACACATCCCCTCACTCCAAAGCCTGACCGGGACGCTCAGAACCATTTAGTCTCCTGCCAGTAACACTCTTCCAACACACTCACAGACACCTCACAACACTTCCCACTTAGCCCCAAATCCTGGTGTGGTTAGGAAGCCGTTCGAAGGGCAGATCTGGTGATGCAATTGTCTCCATGCTATATCCCTAACCCTCACAACCTCCGCAAGTCATCCCAAGGGCTCGATGCATCACTAATGAAGCTATGGAGCCCCAACATCAAGATGACACCAAGCCAACTGGCCAGCCAATAAAGATGGCATGGCAGAGTACGGTCTGTCCTGGCCACAAATAATGCTGGGAAGGGGACCATCAGCCTCTCCACCCCTACCACGTCCCAGAAAAAAGGCACTAGGAGCATCCAGGGGAGGAAGGACCCTAAAGACCACGTACACAACAACACGGGGAACACAGACCACAAAGACACCCCTGCTTGTGCCCCGGTGACAGGGAGGAGAGTGCAGCGGTGATGGGGAGGGAGCGTGGGGGGACGGGACATGCAGAGGGCACAGACCACCACCAGACAGGCGCAGGAGGAGGCAGGACGGGAGGCAGCTAGAAAACAGCAAAAAAGCCCTAAATCATTGCTACACCAGCAGGAGTAGTGGGTTGTGGGGTGGGAGGTCGAGGCGGCCAGTGCCGCGGCTCCCATTGGGACGACTTGGGGCGGGAACCCAAGGGACCCGCAGGGAAAAGGAGCGGGGGGAGCACTGGCGTTGCGGGGGTCCCCGAATTACTGACCTTTCCAGGGTGTCAGAGCAGTAGTTGTCTCTTCTAAAAATTAAAAAACAAGCGAAAGTTAAGGCAAAAGGGCAATGCAAAGTGCAGGCTCGAGATGCTTCGCTCAGGCCGCCCTCGACCTGGGGCCGGGGAAAACGAGTGGATGGGGGAGCAAATGTGATGCTGCTGCCCGAATCGCGCCCCGCTCCTCTGGGCCCATGGTCCCTCTGGTGCTGCACAAGCTGAGACGAGCCTCCTGGGGGACCCCAGAGCCCTGGAAAGGGTCTGCAAAGTCTGCCGTAGCCTCCCGAGCAAAAAGCAAAGCTCAGGGGCTGCGATTTGGGGGATTTTGGGGGTTCAGCTCTCCTCCTGTTTCCCTCCGGCGCGGGTTCCGTGCCCATCTCTCTCGCAACAACGCAAGGGGTTCATCCCCTGCAACATCCCGAATGGGTTTAGCACCCAACGCCAGCCTCTGGAAAGCGACACGGACCACACGACATCGGACAAATGGGAGGGCTTCTCTTTTCCCCAACTCCACAAAACGATGTGGTTCCACTGAGCGCTCCATCACGTTACAGACAGCACCAAATGAGCCGCTGAATGAGGTGGCAGGCCTATAATAGCAAGTGCTACATGTTAAATAAAGCACCAGTTGACCTCCCCGAAAAATTAGATTAAAAAAAGGATTAAAAGATGTACGCTACATTAGCCTCTGTCGCACGGCCCCGGAAAGGCTCATGTCACAGTACCCGCAGGGATTAAACCTCCATTTGGAAGGGAGGAGGGGCGGGGAGAAACTCTAAAACTCACACTCAACTTGAGGGAAAAGGGGGTAGTCACAAAATTGTCCCCCCAAACCTCACACGTGAGACCTTTCTCATGCCGCAGGTGGCGCAGGCATGGCATGCAACTTCCCTCTTATCTTTCATTATGACAAAAAAAGACACATTAATCACCAGACTAAAGGCGCCGGTTGCTTAGGGACCAGCAAGCTCGACCCCTTGATGCTCAATAGTCACAAGTGGGGCCACCCGCCTTGCTGCTAATTACAGGGGGGGCTGTTCCCAGTGGTGTCAGGGAGCCCCGTGCTGGGAGATGGGGCAACCCCACGTCTCATGATCCCCTCCGGCCCGCAGTGGGTGCTGGGGGCCTGGGGAGCCTTCCCTCCCTGAGGGGCCTCACTTAATAAAGACTGAAAGGATCATTAAATCAATGTGGCTTTCTGGAAATTATGGGCGGTCAAAAGACTCTGATTTCATTCCCTGATGGGATTCACAGTCAGTCTGACAAAGCTAAGGGGAATCATAGAATCAGAGAATGATATGGGTTGGAAAGGACCTTAAAGATCTTCCAGTGCCACCCCCATGCCCTGGGGGCAGGGACACCTCCCACCAGCCCAGGTGGCTCCAAGCCCCGTCCAACCTGGCCTTGAACCCCTCCAGGGATGGGGCAGCCACAGCTTCTCTGGGCAACCTGGGCCAGGGGCTCAGCACCCTCACAGCAAAGAATTTCTTCCCAATATCCCATCTCAATCTCCCCTCTTCCAGTTTGAAGCCATCACCTCTCATCCTAGCACTACATGCCCTTGTAAAAAGTCGCCCTACAGCTTTGGAGGCTTAGATTTTTGTAGAAGGTTTCATGGTGTCCCACCCAACACTGCCATCACGGACAAGAAACATCACTCACGGGTTAGAAACCAATTACGTGACAGGTCTCATAAAGCCATCAGCAGATAGAAGTCATCATTACTTTTGTGGGCTGTTCGTCATGCCCACATCTGCGGATGCCAGACCGAGGTCCCACGCTAATTAAGATTTTAAGCCCATAAACCCCTAGGGAGCCTACAACGCCCAGGCTAAGGTCATACATGTAGCCTGGGCTACCTTGGGTGCTTGGCATGGCCAACTTGTCACAGCCACCCTAAGGATGGACCCAGGCTGGGACCGCTTGGCTGTGCCAGAGGTGTTCATCTCCCTGAAAAATGGGGTTGTGGGAGGCACCAATGACCAAGAAGAGGGCTGAGCTACTGTTCCTAGGCGATGCTAACGACGGCTTAACGGGCAGGTAAAGAGGCTCACGTTCATAACTTACAGCACAGGCTTTTTGGGGGAACAAACGGTTATTAGGGTCATTAACATCCAAGGTTAGCTCTACACTGAAGCTGCGGGCATGGAGCTGAGCAACTGAGATGGGACCAACTCCTCTGCCGTGGCTCAGGGGAACCCGACGCAACTGCCGATACTGACAGGGGGTGAGGACAACCTCCTCTTGCGATGCCGTCCGGCATCCTCAGCTTTCCCCAAACTGCTTCCCAAGTACTCAACTCACCTGCAACAACAAACTGCTAAACAAGCCGACACATACTTCAAGACTGCCCGCTACCTCGGTGGCCTTTGCATGGCTAAATGCCCAGCCCGCTGGCCCCGAGACACCCCACTGAGGGGTCTGGGGGTGAGGTGGGCTCGACTCCCCCTCTGCTCCCCTCCAGACACACAATAACAACACATGAGGACAACACAAGGCAGAACAGCCAGGGACACGATGCTTTGAAGCACAGAGTCTCATGACTTGCTCGGCTCCTGCTGCTTGAGCTTGTGTGCTCAGGGAGAAAACAATGGAAGAGATAAATTACATGACAACGGATTATTTACAACCTTGCAAAGACACCTGCACGGGAGATGCCCGGGATGATGGCAGCTCATTGCCAACACAGCGTTTCCCTGCCAGGGAGAACAAAACTATCCGGGAGGAAGAAAGGATGGGTTGCTTTGGGGGTCTGGAGTGACACAACACACAGCATGACCATCTCAAAACAGTGACAAATACCACAGAAGCGTCTACTGAGCCCCTGCTACGCCGGGCAGCACACCTGCTCACGCTCAACCAGTAAAGCTTCCCATACACACCAAAGGAAGGGAGACACGAGACAGGCATTGCTCTCTGCGAAGACACGCGGGAGGACAGCGGCAAAGGGAGACCAGATTTCCAGAGACACCCTTCCTCCTACCCCGTGATGCTTCCTTCCTTCTTTTAACCAGGTTTTCCTTCCACTTCTTGCAAACACCATGCGCCTACAAGCCGCCTGGGTCCCCACATTTGGACCCACCGGGACTCTTCTGCGCTCCAGCCCCACCTCTCCTAGGGAAAACAGGGTCTCCTACAAAGTCCTTGTGGGTTTAATTAAGTCCACTCTACATGCTAGGGAAGGGTCTGCAATACCATGAGGGCTCCAGGCCCTAGGAAACTGTAGCTTTCCGTCAAACGCTCTTAGCAGTGCTTAATGCCAACCTCCCACCCCACTCCACGCTTTGCTTACCATGGGCTGGTATTAACGTCACCCACGGTCACTGCTCGCCACTGGGTGGGACGGCCAGGGGGAGGATGGGTTGCAAGGAGGAGGACAATGTCAAGGTGATGTCAGGAGGGGACAGAGGTCCCCAAGCGCCGCTTCTCCCATAGGGTTCAGCAATGAGGACGTCCCGCCTCGTATCCTGGGCAGGGAAATATCCCCACCGCAGTGGCCAGGGATGAGGTTTGACAAATCTATCAAGCTATTACAGCCCTTCCCGGCCATGAGCTGTCTCAGATGGATGCAGTGCTCTCATCCCAGCTCTGGCACACCAAGAAAAGAGCCCCTGCATGAGGGCACAAAGCTGCTCCCCCTCTCCACTTTCTGACCTTCCCATTTCCCTCTGGCACCATCACTAAGAATACGTCTGCTTGGCAGGAGAGGAAAACGCGACCTGGAAGGTGGCAGAGCCACAGGGGCCATTTAATTTCAGACAGGCATGGGGTGCGCGGTGCCACAGCCCATGGTGTGCTCCCGCAGGTTTGTTGTGACAACCCTAAGCACCGTCTTTTCTCCCACCGATCAACACAAGAAGATGCCTTCAAACACACTATCTCCTAGGAATTCATCAGAGCAAGGAGATGGAAACCCGCAGCCAACTCCTAACTTTGGATCAACGGTGGGCCTCAAACACCTCTGAACAGTGGCAGACGTGGTGCCTGAGTTAGGTGGTGTGTTTGGAGGCTTTCACGCTTCCTCTGATCTTGCTGTGACCTCCGATCCATGTGCCGGGGCAAAAAGGATCACAGTAGCAAATGCACCTTTCCCCAGAAGACAAAAAAAACCCCATCCCATGTCTTGCACATCGCTGGACTCGCCATTAAGCCATGTCCCCACCCCGACCGGCTCCCTCGGCCCTACTCACCGTAGAGGATCATGCTGGCGTTGGTGTTCCCTAGCTGGTTGGAGGCGACGCAGGTGTAGTTGCCATAGTCCTGCTCGGAGACATTGAAGAAAGTCAGCCTGGAGAAGAAGGCTTTGTTCTCCACTTTCAGGCCTTTCTGTCCTTCAGCCAGCCTAGGAGAAAGGCAGAAGGAGAGAGGGTCATGGGGATGCCACCCACTATTTTCTATGACCCGCTATCCCCTGGTCCTGCCCAAGAGAGGGGACATGGAGGTTGGGGGGAAAAACAGGCATGAAGAGGGAGAAGGGAAGGTATTGGGAGACGGACGCGGCTCTGCTGGGTTTTGACCCTTAGATGCCAGCCCGCGTCATCCCCATGATGTCTACAGGCATCCTCACGGACGCAGAGTCACTGCTGAGGGCTTTGGGGCTGGCCAAACGCCGGGCAGAGGGAGGGATGCTCACACGCCCAGGGAGGGTACCTGGGAAAGGCTCCTTCTCACGCAGCAGCAGAGCTGACATCCCTCTCAGGTCAGCCTCCAGGGCTCCTCATTCCTCCCAGTTCTGCAGGACGCCTTCTTGTGCCTTCCCCTGCCCTAACCCCCGCACGCCCCTGGACCTCGCAGAGAGGAGGAGATGGGGCTGACAGCGTCCCCAGGCAACAGACCCTGCAGCAAACCCCGCTGGTGGACCCCAACGCTGGCGCCATGGTGCTTCTCAGCCGCTACCAATGCTGAAGCATTAACCAAGTGTATTGACTTCCCTGAAGCGGCGTCCTGTGGTTCTGTCACTTGCTAATTCCTCCCAGGAGGTGCCAGATCCCCATTATCGCCCCTGCGGAGCTCCGACAGCCGACCCAGCCAGGCTGAGCCCCCTCCTGCCACCACTTCGTGGGCCCTCGTGATCTGACCTACTTCTGGGCGAAGCCTTTCGTCCCCCACGCAAACCTCCACCGCTTTGTACCCTCCACCCGCTCCTCTCCTCCCAACACAGCCCGGGCAAGTGCCCTCAGCCTCCCCTCTACCTTCTGGAGCATCTTTTCCACCCAAAACATGCCTCCTAATTAGTGACCTGAGTGGCTCACTGCATGTTGAGGTGCTCCACAGCCTCTCTGGGCTTCTCAGGGAGAAGCAAGGCAAAAATGGGTTAAAAAAACCCCTTTGCCTGGGGTCAGAGAGAGACATTAGCGCAAGGGTGGGCTGCGCTGCTCCCCTCCTCGGTCCCCAGCCACGGCCGCTACTTTGGTGGGACATGGGAGATGCTGGTTGACCTGAAAGGGCAACTTTCACCCCAACGCTGGGCAGGCCATCTCTGTGGCGTAGCAAACCCTGTCCCTTGACCAACACTGTGTCTATTCTGCCTTTCCCAAGACCAAGGAGCTGATGCTGCCTTCTGGCCCAAGCGTTTAAAGAGATGACAGGGGTTTCATCCCCTCCTAAGTGCTTGGATTTGGGCTGCCAGTATCGCTCCCGGCTGGTGTGCCTCACCCAAGCAGGGATTTACCATGAGACCATAAATCAGAGGCACGGGCAGCAGCGATGCTGCCTACCCAACACGTCTGACAGAGGATCCTGCAAAAAAAAAGAGGCTCCCCCCCAGCTCAAATGCCCAGTTTGCAAATGCTGAAGCTGCCGGCGCTGGGGACGTGCCCTCCCGTTTCGCCCCGGCCCCGGGCTCTTACCGCTTGTCGTCTTTGTACCACTGGAAGTCGGCGGAGGGGACGGCGGAGGCTTCGCACAGCAGGATGCCCTTCTGCCCCACTGGCACCCCGGTGCTCTTGGCGTCCGAGATGTACGGCGGGTCTGCGGGGAAAACAGGAAACCTGGGCTCGGCGCCCCGCAGCCTCGGGGCGTCCCACCCCCTCCCCTTGCTCCTCCAATTCCCTTTTCTTTCCCTGCACTTAGGGAGCAGCCCAAACCATCTCAGAGGCCGTGCCCAGCTCCTGCCGCTCCGAAACTGCTGTCCAGAGGGTTTGGGGGAGATGGAGGACCCCACGCCGCAGCCCAGTGACGGCTTTCCCAAGGACCAGAGCCCCACGGGTCTCAGGAACCACGTGTGACCCTGTGCAGACCCCAAACAGCAGAAGTGGGGTGGCCAGAGAGGAGATTTGGGGCATCTTCCTTTCTGTCTTTGAGCACAAATGGTGTTGCTTTCTTCCTCACTCTCTTTCTCATTTTCTTTTTTAATGGAAAAAAATTCCTATTTACTGCTCACTTCTTTCCTCTTCCCTGAGGTTATCGGCACAGCATCTCACCACGGGCGTAAAACCCAGGTTGAGGGAGACAGCTGAGGAGGAGGTGGTGGAAAAAAAATGGAGCTCGACTCGAAAAGAAGGGGGAAAAAAGGGCAAAACACCACCTGCTCAGACAACTGCCGCTGCCTGTCTCGGCTCTGGGGGAGAAGGCTGGGTTCGTCCCACTTCCTACCGCCAAAATCCCATCTTCGCCCCGTCCCCAGCCCCTCTGAGCTCCTCGGCTACTCACAGTTGACGGTGACTTTGACTCGCTGGACGACGGGCGCTGCCACGTCGTTGGAAGCGCTGCACTCGTACTCGCCCGACTGCTCCCGCGTGATGCCCGTGATCTCCAGGTACTCGTCCTCGCTGATGAAGCCCACGGCTGTGGGGGCAGAGGGAGAGGGCTGTGAGGGATGGGGAGGCACGGCAAACCTGTGTCACGCTGCCCTAGGACACCCGCCTTGTCCCAGCCACAGCACCCCAAGAAAAACCTTGCCAGAAAGGTGCTTGCTAGCACCGGACCGTGGTGGCCCCGGCCGCACTGGGGCATCACTTGCTGGAGATGCGCAGGGTGGGCAAAGCGGTCCTCGGCAAACCTGCGCCGTGCTGGAATCACCTGAAATCACCTCTCCTTGGCATCTCCGCATCCCGCCCTCCCGCTGGGATGGCACCGCCGGGCTCGCCCAGCTCTACGCAGGCACCCCTTCTCTTATTTTTCACCTTCAATTATTTCACAGCCACTTTATTCCCATTAGTTGCGGTGCCAACATCTCCCTTTAGCTCCATCTCTTTATCCCTGTGCCTCTCCAAGCTCATTTTTGTGATACGCACGGGGGGCTGCGTTGCCCCCCCTCTCCCATGTTTGGGCTGTACCACGGCTCCTGGTTTTTCTCAAAGATGCGATCGGTGGCTTCTTCCTTTTGTCTGGCATTTTATGCCCCCCCCGCTTCCTTCCAAGAGCCTGCTTCGCTTTGAAGCGCTCCTGGAAACCCACGGCGCTCAGCTGGCGCAACGCAGGTGTTGCGCCGTGATAGTCTCCAGGTTGCCGGAGATCGCGGCGGTACAACAAACGCAGAGTTAAATTAAAGAAACTCGGCAATTAGGACACGTCTGTCAAACGTCCTGGAAAAAAACGCCGCTCGCCCCCGAAATGAATGGCACGAGCGGGATTTTGTCAGCCCCCGAACCGGGACAACTTCTCCCTTCCTTCCCTTTACACCTCCCCATCGGATCTCCCACCTCCGAGATGCCGTAATTACTGTGCCGAGCATCTCCGAGCCCAGTGTCACACTTAATATTCCTATAAATTTTAAACGGTACTCCTTGGTACATATGTGTGGCAATTGGTGTCATATTTTAATTAGGCTTGCCCTACACCATCTGAAATTAATAATAGCTCGAATTACCAGTGTAATTTATAAATTAACATTGCTGCAGCATTAGGAAATAAATTAGCTCTGGACAGCTGTTTCTGGGAGTGAGTGCCAATGGCAGAGAGGCCGAGTGCGGGTCCCTGGTCCCCAGGGAACGTGACAAGCTCGGTCGGCGGAGCCCTTGCTTCCCACCCATCTCCCACCATCCCCACGCTACCGCGACCTGCGGGGGCTGTGGCTCGCCACGCTCGACCGGTCAACCGTAGGCATCTCGCTGCAGACAAATATCAGCGAAATATACACGCGGGATGCTCCCTTCAGGGCGCACGCCACCTTCTGCATCCCACCAGCTGATACTTCTACAGCATCCCTTCCCGCGGTACATGAACAGTGAGCGTGGCCACACGCCACCGCCCGCCGTCTGGAACGCACACGGACGGGGGGGTTTGCCCCATTTCTGTATCACCCCCGCATGGCTCGACACAACCAGCACCCCGGGCACCCGCTGGCATCCTGCTGCCATCCCAGGTGCGGCTGTTGGCAGTTCAAACTGCTGCAAATACGCTCAAAATTCATGAAATCCCACCTGGGCTTCCCCCTCACGGTCAGTCCAACCGAGGACCCCCCCACATCCCACTCTCATGGCCAGATCTAACTGGGAAAACAGCCCTACACCCCCCCATGAACTTCGGAGAGGGGTGAAGCGAGTTTTCCCCGTGATGGATTGCCCACGTCCACCTGCGCCCACGGCCCCGCGCCGAAATTCCTGCCCACGCGGCCAAAACCGCTGCGCTCATCAGCACTTTGCACGACCAAAGGGCTGGATGTGAAGGCGCTACCCCCCAAATCAATATCCTTTGGAGACACACAAACTGCAGCGTTACGTCCAGCACTGCGCGCCGCAACAAAAAA
>VXBH01001600.1:112617-131603 GCA_013400035.1 Rynchops niger | reverse complement strand
AAAAAAAAAAACACTCAAGCAAGAGGAAGCTGAAGCACCAAGGAGCATGGGGAAAAAACTCAGCCCGGAGCCGCAAAATAGCCAAGACGGACCTGATGAATAATCAATCACCAACATCATGAGCAGAGCTGGGCAGACCCAATGGGGGACACCGTGGGGTCCCACCCGGTGCAGACGCAACGAGGTGTGGGCAGATGCCTCGTGCATCCATAGCCCTCCCTCCTTGCCTTTCTCCTTCCCTTGCTTCTCCTCCTTTTCCCAGACCGACTTGTCTCCCTCCTGCCTCCTCCTCCCCGTTTGCTTCCATTGAACCTCTGACAAGATAATAACTCACCGGAAAGCGAACACATGTTCCCAAATTAATTACGTGCCGCTGTCCCCCGGCTCGCCATCGCAGCCATGTTCAGGTCGCCAGGACACATCGCGTACCGCCTTCCCTGGCTGAACGCTGCCCGCGAGGCCGTTAAAAAAAACAACAAAAAAACTGAACTGGGAGTAAGGAATTGCTCTCTGCCACCCTTGTCCTGCCCTGCCAGGCAATGCGGAGGGTCCCGAGAGAGACAAGTGACACTGCCGCCGTCATTGCGAGCTCCTGAGGACTACAACCCTACTCGTATTGCCGTGCCGCTGCCTTGGCCGGGCACCGATCCTCCTAGCCGGGATCGGCCGGAGGAAGAGAATATTTTATGGAGATAATTTTATTAAAATGTTTACAACAATGCAGATATCGACATCTTGCTTCAATCAATAGCACAATTTATTGTCCTTCAAGGTGAACATTAAGCCAAGCTTGCCCATTAGTCAATATTTACCTCCAAGGTCTATAAATCTTTATATGGGCTTCAGCGGATGTTGACAGCGGCTGATTCCAGATAAGTAAAAGTAAAAGCGTGAAACATTGCTCCTTTTGGAGGTGAAACAGTAACTAGTTAATTACAGTCCCTACACCGATTCTGAACTATCAATTTATGGCTACTTCTGGCAATAAAAATTAACATCGCGCAGGCTCCCGGCTCCGGGTGACGCGCTGATCACGAGAGCCATATATTTCAAACGTCACTCCCGTGCGGTAGTGATGGCCGCCCTATAACAGTTTATAGTAAATAAGTAAAACCCATAAAGGTAATAAGAGCGAATTGTCGGCGCCCGAGACCCGCTTCAACTCCCCCGCGCCGTGGCGATGAGCGGAAAAGAGCAGGCTGGGTGACTGAGTAGCATCGCTCGGGCAGCCCGGCTCCCGGCATGCGGGGAAGGAGATGGGGGACGGAATCACCCCAAACGTGAATTGCTCGAAGCAGGAACAACACAGCGCCGGATACGAGGGCAAAAAAAAGGGCTAAGGCTGCACACACCCTGGCCGAAGACTGGGAATCATCTACTTCACCTCCTATTAATCAGTATTACCCGCTCCTGACTGCTCAATTAATACACAAGGAACAAAGTTCAGGCAGTTCACACATTCCCTTTCCCCTTTTTGTTTGATCAGGCAAACGACACCGGTGAGGGCGGCTGCCTCTCCATGCACCCCACTCTTTCCCGCTCCCCGGTGCCGGCTGAACGCCGCCACGCTCCGGCGGAGAAAGACTGGGGGTAATTAACCTGCTGGAAATCATCCAGAGCAATCACTAAAAAAAAATGATTTTTTTAATTTTTTTTTTTTAAGATTACCCTATCGACCCAGGCAAGCACGGTGTCCTCCTCTCCTCCTCTCGCAAATACTACATCCCCAAATCGCAGGCTCCGGCCCATTTCCATCTGCAACCCCCTCCCTTAGAGGGGTGATCCCGCCTACACGACCAGAATATGGCGTTTTTGGGGTATGAACCTCCTCCTCTTCATTTTTCACAAGCCTTCAGAAAAAGGACAGTAACCCCCCAAACAGGCACACAGCGTATCAAAGACTGCATCGTGCTTACATGGGGCCAAGTCTCTCCCTCGTGTTGAGGTTTCCCGACAACAAGGAAAGAAATCTCTCCACTTACATGTTTTTCCGTGTTAATTAGCATGTTTCCGTGGCCTGAGGTTGCGCGAGGCCCCAGGGGATGGTGCTCTCGCTGCTGGGCTTTTGCGCGGCGCTCAGGGCTGCTGGAGTTTTACAATAGCAGCATGGGGTCCCTCCTCATCCTCTTGCCCAAGGAGGGGGGGGTGACCGTCGCCAATTGTACCACTAAAAAGAGTGGAAACAGCCTGTTTTCCTTGCTTATACCCTTCATTTAAAGGGATTCGGTAGACCTTTCAGAGCCAGTTTTGCATCGTGCCCTTGTACTGGCAGCATGGGCTGGGAGGAAAGGGATGGCCAGTGCCCACTGCTGTGCCGAAGGCTTCCAATGCATGCTGAGCAAGAGATCCATGCTTGCTATAAAGTCCTTCTCCTACGTGGTATCCATGTCCCCGCCTCCCCTGGGCTGCAGGAGTCTCTCCTCGTGCAGCAGCTAGACAGCCGCAAGACCACATTTGGGGCTTACTTGTCACAGATTCATAGAATGGTTAGAGTTGGAAGGGACCTTAAAGACCATCTCGTCCCACCCCCTGCCCTGGGCAGGGACACCTCCCACCAGCCCAGGTTGCTCCAAGCCCCGTCCAACCTGGCCTTGAACCCCTCCAGGGATGGGGCAGCCACAGCTGCTCTGGGCAACCTGGGCCAGTCCCTCACCGCCCTCACAGCAAAGAATTTCTTCCCAATATCTCATCTCAATCTCCCCTCTTTCAGTTTAAAACCCTTCCCCCTCGTCCCATGGCTCCCCTCCCCGCTCCAGAGTCCCTCCCCAGCTTTCCTGGAGCCCCTTGAGGGACTGGAAGGGGCTGGAAGGTCTCCCCGGAGCCCCGCTCCACCAAGTCCACATCCTTCTTGTGCTGAGGACTCCAAAGCTGGACACAGTATGTCCTAAGATAACTCAAATATTTAGCTGTTAAGCGGGTGCGCGCAACACACCTCACTAGTCACTGGGACATACAACTTGCAGAGACCCTCCGGAGACCACCCCGTCGCCTGCAACCGGTCGCTCAGCCTATATTCGCAGCCTAGAGCCTATATTCACCACAGACAGCAAAAGCAAGGCACGGGGAGCTGAAAATTGAGTGGGTTCCCCCAGCATACCGCCGTGACCAGCGTCCAGGGCCGGACCTCCCCTGCTGGGGTCGCCTGCCTGGTCCGCTCGCCTCACCAGCGCTGCCTAACGCCGCCAAGTCGCTCCATTATTGCACCATTGTGAAGAGTTTTTAGCTTAAAAGTCCTTGAAAGTTTCCCACTGTGACTCGTCAAACAAGATCTTTTTCACTTTTCCTCTCTTCTCCGCTAACAATATTTATACTCATTTCTTTTATTGAAATCTATCTGCCGCCTGTTCTATTAAAGCCGCCTGAGTGGCAGCTCCTATTCTCCGGGAGCCCGCAGCCCATCTATTCTCCAGACAATGAGGTACAAGCAGTCTATCTTCTATTGTGTTTCCCAGCCTTCGGCTCTCAAATCTCCCATCTCAAATAGGCACGTCAGAGACGCCTCCAACGCAAAAGATCGGGATCCCGGGTTGCGAAGGGGCTTCCCGGTGCCGGACGGGCTCGTTGCCCTCCTTCCCCCAGGGTGAGCATCTCTAGGGGGATGCTGCCGTGGTACCCGGGATCCCTTGGGGATGCTTCTCCCGCATCCCCTGAGCACCGCGACTGCACACGCAAGGGCTCGCTGCTGCCGGGATATTTGCGTGCCTCAGACAACTTATTTGTTACCGGGAACAAAAGAGAAGCATTAAACCTTTTGTTTGCAAGAAGTAGTTCCTTGGGAAATAAAAGGATTATGGAAATTAACATTTAAAGGAACAAAACAAAACAACTCGGGGACCAACCACCCTTGAACGAGGCTCTAACTCAGGAGCAAACGAGGCGAATAAAGAATGAGCCCTTTTATTTCCGCGCAAAGGAGAGCTGGGCAAGCTCGGAGGCGGCTCAAGGCTCGGCAAACCGGCAGCCACCATCCTCGGCCTCTCCCGGGATACCGGTAAGGACACCCAGCCCCCGGAAAAGGTCCAGACGGCACGTGCCGCCCCGTTAGAGCAAATTAGCAACGGTTGCAGTTCACAAAGCGCCTAAGTGGTGTCACATCTATAGCAAAGATGGGCGTAGGGCTCATTAGAAGGCTGCTTTTCTTAATGATACTCATGCATTATTTGGAAACACAGAGCTGGACATCCTCCTCCTTGGCCCTCGGGGTCCACCAGCTCGGAGGGTGAGGTGGTGGCCCTCGTGGTGGCACCGGGAGGGACGGATGCTCCCAGAGAAAAGGTTTGGCTGCGACCGGCACCAAGCCGCTTCCCACGCAGCTTTTCTGCCTCCTTGCAGCAACGCGGGCAACGAGGCACATGAAAACCGAGGCTCCCGCGGAGCCAAGCCCCCTCCAGAGTTACGGATGAAACGGCAACTCCCGGCAGCTCCGTGCTCCCGCTCGAGCGCCGAAGACGCTCTCTGGGCATCTCTCCTCCTCCCGCGCTCTCTCCCGCAGCCTAAGCCAGACCCTAACGAGTCCTCGCTCCTTCCTTCCCTCCCTCTTTCTTCCTCCCTGCGATTTTTTTCCCCGTTGCCGCTCGCAAGGTGAGAGAGGACAGCGTCGCCAGAATGAAAGATTCTCCTGCATGCCCTCTCCCAGCAGCGGCCCTAATTCATTTTTCATGGCCCCTTGCAGTGACAAAAGCCGCTGCTTCTCTCTTGTAAGCGTGCGCCATGCCATAAGTCAAAGCTGATGTGCATTTTCCCCCTGGGTGTCGGAGCTGTGCTTTTGATTTAATTTGTCCTGTTGTTTGGCGCTCAGCCTTTGCCGGTGAGTTCCTTTGGAGAGGCGGCGAGGTAGAGCCCCATCAGCGGGGAGGGGGCTGCCTGACAGATGGGGTACGGTGGGGTAGCGTTTAAATAATTTGCTGCGATGATACCGAGACGTTGGAGAGTGANAAAAAAAAAAAAAAAATTTGCTCAGGCACAACACCCGCACATCCTGGTTGCGGGAGCGTTTGCTCCCGGATTAAATCCTGCGGCGACTTGGCTTCCCTGGAGCCCGTCCCATTTCTGGCAGCTTTCTCCCTGTCTCCAGGAGAAGCCGTGGTGCACAAGGCTTGGCAGGGGGAGATAACACTGAGAAATGGTATGTTTCTGCCGGGACTTTTGCACAGCACCCCCCTAAAAAAAACCACCCCATTCCCTGCTGGGGAAATCCATCGAGATCCACCACATCTCCTCCCAAGCAGGTGTCCCTGCGTGCCACCGGCTTTGCTCTGGAGGCGACAGCATCCCTGTCCCCTGCCAAACTCCAGGAGCCCCCTTTTCCTCCGGATTTGTCTGAACACCAGCTGCTGACAGCCAGGACCGGAGGGTCCCTCTGGCTGCAAATTTAAACCCAAAGGCTTTCCCCCCAGGACAAGCTCTTAAGAAGCAATTGCAATCCAAAGCGTTAAACGGCTGTAACCCCAGTTAAGCTGTATTTCAGCCGCATTAAGAAAATATCCCTAAGATGGGAAGCAAGTGGCATAATGGCATTAGAGTGAAAAAAAAGCAGCATCAAGTGCCGGCTAAATCCATCCCGAGTGCTGGCAAGAAGTCACAGGGATCTGGGAAACTTTCCCTTCTCCCTGTGTATCCTTGCACATGAAAAGCCTGGACCGTATAGAAACCCCTCGGTTTTCTATAGACGGGGAATATTTTCCTTCCCTCCTCTTCCCCTGGGACCCCCCGACCCCTCTTCACCCCCCCAGCGGCGGCAGGGGGAAGCTCACTGTCTCCTCTCCATCATCTTTAGCCCGTCTTTATTTTTTCAGACAACGCTATTTTCCAGCCCAGTGGCCTTGCTCTGTCCCTCGTGTTTTATGGCACTGATGTCTCCATTTCGGGAGGCTCACTCGCAATATTTGCGGCTTGTGGAGAGAAGCCGGGAGAAACGCACGGGACGGCTAGATGGATCACCTTGGCACAGCCGGGGGGCTGGCGAGGGAGCCTTGACCCTGGGGAGGGGAGATGGGGAGCCGGGAATTGCAGAGATGGATGGTCTCGGGGCACTGGGAGCGACTGGGAACACTGGGACGGGAGAACAGGCATCGCTTGAGCCCATCATCCCCTCTCCAGGCCTCCTGTGAAGGTATGGGCCCCGCTGTGGGCGCTGGAGGGCAGCGAGAGGCATCACTCTGCCAGGGAAAAGCCATTTTAAATAAGAGCAGTGTATCACAGGAAGGGGAAAAACCCATGGGCGACAGCATCGCTCTGGCTTTAAATTATACTGTAGGAGGATAAAAATAAAAAGAGAGGAAGACAGAGAGAGAGCGAGCAGCAGGAAAAAGAATTGCCATTGTTTTACCAAGCAGATGGGAAAGTTCAGGGGATCAGAAAAAGACTATTATTATCTTGACTCGACCAAGAGAAGATGGGAAAGGAAGAGGCATTTTTTTCCCCTGCAGTGAGTAGCGCCGTGGCAGAAGACATTTCAGCAAAGAATCGGAAGAAAACGGTGCCATGGGCTCCGGCCAGCGCCCGAGTTATCCCCACGGCCTGGGCACACCGCTGGGATTTGGCTTTTTGTCCCCTTCCCCTGGCAGTGACACCGCATCATGCACCGGGGGCGATGGGCAGGGGAGGGGGTGACCGGGGTGCGCGTCCCTCAGCGCCTCCAGCTGCGGCAACAGGCCAGCTGTGCCGCCAGATGTGCCCGCTGCCGGTGGCACTGCAGCTGGGGGCTTCCATCCGTGGCACCGCCGGCTTTCTGGTCCCCCATGCTGTCACCGGCTGCCCACCTGGCGTCAGGGCAGGACCACCCGCCCCAGCCGCCCAACCTCCTGCTGCCCTGCCCCAGAGCATCCAATTTAGAATCGTGGAGTCATTTATGTCAGAAAAGACCCTTAAAATCACCGAGTCCAACCGTTAAACCAGCACTGCCAAATCCACCGGGTAACCACGTCCCACAGCGCCACGTCTACACGTCTTTGAAATACCTCCAGGGTGTCTTATTTACTACAAACCGTGCAAGGATAAACTAAATATGTGACAAATCTCCCCGCTTCTCTGGCTGGCCACGTCACCACGAGCAGAACGCGATTCTTTTTCCCCTCCCAATTCATGCCACAAGCCCTTTTTTCTGCGTGTGCAACGGCGCCCGCACCTCCGGGGCTGTTCGCTGCTGTTCTTTGGCTTGCTACAGGGCAGCCCAGCAGCTCCGGCTCACGGGCGCCTTTCAGCTCCTTGCCCATCCAAGCACAGCAGCGTTTCTCAGCCTCGCCAGAGACAAGAGAACTCTTTTTCTACCCCCGTTCAGGCAAGGGGAAGGGCACAGCCCCAACGCCCATGGTGCTAGCCAAGCACAAACACCAACAACTGATTTACAAACCGGAGCAGACATGGGTGCAACGTCTTCCCTGCCAAGCATCAAGGAGAGGGAAACCAGATGTCGGAGCGTCCCTCACCCACCACATCCCTCCTTGCCCTCACTCCCCAGTTTTTCGCCCTTTCCCTCCAGCATATTTCGCCCAGTTTCTTTCTCTCCTTCCCTCTTTCCCTCTTCCTCTCTCCGCCACGTGGTCTTTCCCTCAAATCCCCACACCTCACCTTGTCACCTTTCCCTTCTTGGCATCCTATATCCCCCCCACTGCCGGGACACGCAGAGGGGCTGGCAACCTACCCTGCCTAATCCTGTGGCTACCGACTCCTCGGGCACTTAACATTCACGACAGAGAGAAACATTTCACGGCGAATTGGACGCACATTCAACTGGAAATGGAAATTTTATGACTCTTCTCACTCTGCGCCGCAGATTACACCAGCTGAGAAAACATGGAAGCAAATGAACAACCTGTGAACTGTAAAGTATATTAATAATGAAATCACAGCCCGGGAAATGAAGGCTTTATTCTGTTTATATTCTGCTCCATTAATAGAGAGCACTCGCACTAGCTCCACCCCATTAGCCGGCAATCTGCGCAGGGGACGGCAGGTGGACGGCTACGGGGGACAAAAAATCTCCGTCCCACTGGGATGAGCTTCACAAGGGCAGGAGATTGGCTCCAAGTGTTTCCTTGTGCCGCCTCTGCCGATGGACGGTGCGGGCAGGCAGGCACAGGAGATGCTTTTGGCCTGGGTGTTCTGCCCTGTGCAAGCTTGGTGAGCAGAGGAGACGTTCCAAGGGAAGGAAGGGAGCAGAACGCGATGTCGGGAAGAAGCAGAGCACGAATTCAGGGGAAAATCGGCGCCAGAAGCACCCCAGAAAGGCGCCGGTGCCAGGAAAACCATCCGTGTGCAGCTTTAGGGCAGAGCTGTGCTTCCTCCCTCTGCTCGTTCCCATTGCCCTCCTGCCAGGGGTCGGAGCATCCTCCCCACCTCCCCGAGCATCTTTCCCACCCCTCATCACGACATCCCGTCCCTCCAAGGATGGAGGTACCCTGCAGCCCCGAGGCCACGCTGATGGCTGCGGGGGAGCGGCAGCAGACGGAGCCGAGCTAGCAGGGCTTGGGCAAACCAATATTTCGGTGCTATTCCTTGTGCCCTTGGCTAGGCAGACCTGGACCACATGTGAAGCAGCCTGGCCGGGCTCTCCCCTCCCCGAAAACAAGTGTAGCGGCTTAAGCAAAGCACATCACAGGAGCTAAAAAGAGCCCGAGCCGAATTTTCTATAGCTGAAGCGACCCGGTGTTGACAGAATGGGGACGCGTTTCCACAGCTCAGATTTTTATAATAATACCTCGGGGGAGTCGCTGGCGAAGTTTGGCCCAAATATAATTAGTTTGCACAGCTATTAGGGGCTGATAAAAGGTTTTAATTTGTGTGGAGATCTCTCGAATCTCAGACACTCCCGTCCCTTGCTCTTGCCCACGCCAGCCGAATGAAAGGCGAGTCCCAGGCAGGGAGCGAGACGCCGACAAAAAGCCGCGCATTTGCTCGGGAAGGAGGGATCCACGCTCAGCGCTAAAGAAGGGTCAGAAAATCTGGAAAAGCGACACCGGCGGCATGTTGGGTTTTGTCCGCCTTGTCCCACCGCCCCAAAGAAATAACTAAAGCATCCCCTTCTTCCCACGGTCAGCCGAGGCACCGCTGGGGACTGACAAAGGATGCCGGAGGGTGGGATGCTCGGGGTGGTGAGGGCGTTATCCCGGGCAATGGGAGCGAATCGGAACTTCCCAGCTTCCCTAACCTGGTCCTGCAGGGCTGACCAGATTATCATGAAGATGGGGGAGCTCGGGAGCGAGAAAAATAAATCTCCAATATTTCTTATAATATGGCTGGGCACGGCGGCAGCGGAGATCGGGGTGTTTTGCGACAGCGCCGCGGGTCTCTCCCTTGCAGGAAAGGTCGCCAATGCCTGACGGGATGAGCTGAAGGGTAAAACACGGGGGTGCAGGCAGAGCTGCCTGCTTTTGCGCCCCGGTATGGCAGCGACCTGCAGCGTCGCTGCTCCACGAGAGCCACCAGCCCACCCGCTTCCCACAGCTGAGATAAGGAGCCGAGCACGCTCTGCCTTGGGCAAGGAGGGAAAGCGTGACATTGCAAAGCTATGTTTAGGGAATATACTCCAGCTGAGAGGGTTTTTGTTTTGTTTTGTTTTTCCCCCTTTCCTTTTCTTAAGGGGAAGATATTGCCTCATTTGTAGCTGGTAGGGGTCTTGTTATTTTTGGACCAAGACGCGTATTTTCAAGGCAGCTACGCCAAATATGCAAACAAATCAGCTCGGAGAGTTCATTTCCACCACGCGGGGAATCAAAAATATTACTTTTATATATCTATATATACACACCCATATACACAGAAGTACATAATCTCCCATTCCTTAGTAAGAGCAGGAGGAACCAGGGCGCATCGGCAGAGGGGAATTGCTAAAAGGAGCTGCCCAAAGCCAAGCACATAACTGTGTTTAAGTCACACCTGGAGGAAAGCAAACCCTGGAGCCCACGATGTGATGCCGCCACATCCTGTCCCCTACCGGGCCAGTTCCTGCTCCCATGGGAGCCGATGGAGAAGCTGCTGGTGCTCAAGGGGCAGGATCCTGTTGCCAGTCACAGCGTGTACCAACAGCAGCCACCAGCTTCTCCTTCACCCCGACCATGCACAAAACCAGGGCCCATCTCAAAGTTCTCCTTCTCCAAGAGCACCGCAACCCATTTATTTGCGCCCAAAGCGACCCAAGGCCACCCGTGACCCTTTTCCTGGCCAATCTGTCCAGCGCGCGCTGATTAAGCGTGCATCAAACCCGGTGGCAGATTTACAGGTTAACAATGATTTAGTGGAGTGCACCGCAGCCAAATTAATGCCGGCTATAATGTAGTTTACCTCATTAAACAATGCACACCAAGATCCTGTCTGTTGTAAAACAATTGGTCTCTGAAGCCTAGTGTTCATCTTCCAGGGTTGCTGGGAGATAATAAATGGGTAATATTCCGGCGATAATGGTAATGGAGTCACGGCTCAGAGCTAATATTATGGCAAAGCAGTAATTATTTCAACAGTAAACAAGGGGACGGTTGAGCTGCCGACAGGATTGGAGCCGGTTGAAATGCTTCAGTTAATTTAGCTGGAGCCCAGGCCCGCAACTGCCTCTTGGAAGGAGAACAAGGTGCTCGGACACTGAATGAGTGGGCTGAGCCTCCACGAGACACACGGCCACCACGAGACCAGGGGACGCACGCGAGGAGGTGAGGTGGGATGTCACGTTGGCACGGTGGCCAACCCAAGGCCGCAGCTCAGGGCTGGCTCTGTGCTCCATCATATGGACAAGGTAGGACAACTCCCGACCCTTCTTTGGGACACCACTTGTGTAGGCTGGCGCAACATCTCAAAAGGAGACAGAAGACCACGCGGAAGCAGGAGGCCCAGGATGACCCCAGAAGCAGCCTGACACAAACCATCTGCTCTCTTCCAGAGATATTCCCCTGTAAAAAGGACCAGCAGAGAGCATGGCTCTCCGGTCTTAAGTTAATTAGATGACTTGAGGCAGGGTTACAAGGAACCACCTTGCGGGATGCTGGGCTGATCACTGCGAGGGACAAGGTGGCACAGAAGCGGGCAGAGAATTTCCCACCCAAATGGATCCCTCTTCTCTCCGTGCCTCCAGATCTGATGTCCCACCTACCAACATCTCCCTGCCTCCTGTCCAGAGAGGACTCTGGAAAGCTGAAGGCAGCAAGCCATGCGCTTAATGGACAAACCTCTGAGGAGGGAGGATGTGCCCCTTTCCCAGGGATAAGCAACTCTTCAAGGTGGATTTTTTTTGCAGTTGCCTGTCCTCTTGTTTTAAGCCCTGCCAAGAGCCAGAGAGAATCAATATATCCAAATATACCGGACTTCTCCCAGAGTCCCTTTGCTGGTTTGCTGCTGATGTATAGACAGATGATCTCATGAGACCTCTGTCACATTAGGCCATCGTGTCTCATCTATCTTAAGTGCATATACAAGCTGTGATTACTACTGCATCTGAGTGCCTCACGTCTTGAATATATTTATCCTCCCATCGGTCCTGTGAGACAAGGGACCGCTATTGTACCTCTTCCAGGGGGGACGTGTAGGACCACGGAGGTTAAACGGAGCGATCACGGAGGATATCCGGGCCGTGGCCACCTCGGGATCCTCCGAGCATCTCTCCTGTCTCATGCCTCTGCCTGGCAAAGCATCCCAGTGGCACCTACCCCGCAAATCACAGCTCAGGCTCAGCTCAGGGCTCCGGCTCCACACAGGATCCAGCCTTCAGCACCCAGCCTAATCCTGAGATTAATGAGGGATTCCCGCTGCACAGACCTCTCCATCAGACCTCTTACGAGTAAATACACCAGCAAGCCAAACCGCAATGTTTCCCTACCCTGGCAGCCACTGTCTGAAGCCTCGCACCAGAATCCATCATACTACAGCAATAATCAAAAAGAAATTAGACAAATCCATGGCAGAAAACTCCATCAAGGGTTGTTAAGGATGATGACTTGGATGCAGCCTCTGGCGCAGGATGTCCGCGCATGGCAGACGGGTGCTGGGCAGGCAGATGTGTGTGCATCATGGTTTTTACACCCTTTCCTTGTGTCCTTGGCCCCATCAGGGCAGGATAACCACGCATGCTGTTGGACCACAGAGCTCTCGTTATCATTACTGCTAAGCCGTGCCTCCTCCTCCTCCTGGGGCAGAAGCTGCTGAGCCCTCATCCCTCCTGGGAGAGACCACACTTTGATTCCTCAGCACAAAATTTCCCAGCTTAAGAGGAGACATGACAAGCCTGGTGTCTGCAGCATGGATAAATATCCCCTGGTTAGCTCTGCTAGCAAGCAGCTCCGCGCGCTTCGGCGTCACCCCGTGCCCAGCAGCTCGGGACACTACACTTCCCCCGAGCCAAGAAATCCCAGCCTTTGTCCACCGAGAGATGAAAACAGGGCTGACAACATGGCAATCGCCATGACAACATCAGAGTTACCCCCCCAAAATAAATAACAAGCCCAGTAACTATGGAAACACCTGAGTGACCCAAAACAGACTATTAACTAGAAGACCTTTCTGCAGTTTACAGATGGCATTGGCACTGTGAGGCTGGGGACCGTAATACATCCGAAGCCTTGGAAACAAAGAGATGCTCAGGACCTGTGGGTGCCAGCTGGAGGGGCAGAGCCCCAGAGTGGTCAAGCCTCCTCCACCGAGGCAGAAGAAGCAGTGACTACGCCAGCTCCCCTTCTTGTTCCACCTCAACCCATTCAGCTGCAGTAACAGGCGCTGCCGAGGGTCAGTACAGCATTACGGGTGGACGTGGTGTTTGGCGACGTGGTTAAGTGATGGTTTTTGTCAGAGTTAGGCTGATGGTTGGACTCGATGATCTTAAAGGTCCCTTCCAACCTAGGTGATTCTGTGATTACTGGGAGAAGAAATAGAAAAGGGAGAGAAGATAGGCTATAGCACATCACGTTTGGACTGGCCACGGCATCACAAAACCCTTCTCCAGAACCAGCCTCCTGCTTTTGTGCTCATGGCAGGAGGATGCGGATGGGCACAGGCAGGGCCAGCCACCGCGCAAGGCTCTGATGGAGGCACCAACAAGGCCATTGCTCCTGCGATTCACTGGCAGGAGACTCTTGCTCAGGATCACTCATCTCCCGAGCTCTAGAGCAAAAATGTTCTCCTCCTGCTGGCTGCGGGGAACTCTTCCAAGTCCCCAAACCAAACAGAGCCTCAAAAACAGGCTTAGCGGCTCCCATAACGTGGCAACAACTGCAGATGTGAAAATTCAGCAGAGCTTACTAGAACAATCTGCTAAACGCATATTACACCAGACCAGAAGAATGCAAAGGCAAGAAAACTTCTGAGCGGTAAGGGAGCTGGGAGAGGCTGGAAAAGGGTCTTGAGTGAGACCAGTCCCTGGGGAGCCGGGCTGCTCGCAGTGTAAATCCTCTGAAGGACCCGACCGCACGCTCCCCTGGTGAGCAAACACTCTTATTTGCTCCATTTCCCACCAAGAGCCGCGCAGGAGGCTTACGGCTGCCAAGAAAATAATAGAGCCTGTGAAGTGCCTTTGCACAGAGGAGCACTCGCCGGCGTAGGCATGGGGACTGGCTCCTTCGGCTACCCGTCTGCCTGCGCCTGGCACCGACAGCGCTATCAAAGCCTCTCCCCAGCGACATCGGCGAGAGCCGCTTACCCATCCGCTATGTAAACCCTTAAATTATGCACCGGCTTTCCCTCAAACAATTCTCCCTGGCCCCTTTTTCTCCACCACTCCAAGTGAGACAGAGAAAGCCGGCGAGAAGGAATGAAGGAACAGGAGGCGGCTCGCGTGAGACTTCCCCGGGGATGAGCGGCGAGGCAGACCTACAACCGAGAGAGGGGCCGGCAGCTCGCTTTGGGTCGCCCGCTCGCTCCTGCCTCTCCAAATTAGAGTATATCCTACTAGGAAATGGGCTACCACCTCGGCATCTGCTATAGCACCTCTCTGCACCTGCCCTGGCTCTTGTTTCAGTCCCCAGGCTTCCAATCCTCCTCTCTCCTATGCGTGCAGAATGCAAAACGGAGATGTAGAGGTCCCCTTCGGTGGCTTGGCAGACCCAGAAAGAGAAACAGAGGGGGCGACTACGGAGACAGGCAGCCACCGAAGTTGTCTCGGGCCACCACTGGGCTCAGCACCCTCCACCAGCAGGAGGCCAGACTCAAGTAAATCTCCGTGCTCGTTTGTTCCCTTTGAGTTTTGAAAGCAGAATGCCTAATCATGCCCCCAAATCAGGTAAGAGCTGCTGCTGCAAATTACACAGCGCCACAGGTAATTTCTGATTAGCTCACTCTTCCTCTCCTGGTGCATCCTCAGTTTCCATAGCAGCTAAGTCCTAAGTAAAATGGAAACATCTGGTTCAAGCACAGGTAAAGATTCCCTGGGGAAAGAAACCTGCTGGATGGCAGCAAACATGGAAAATAGCCCTCGCGAAAGACAGAGGTGTCATAAGCCGGGAGCCCGGTTAGGAGAGGATGGATGGCACACGGGAGAAGGCACCAATGGCACACAGGAGAAGGCAGCAAGGGGCACGAGAGCAGGAGAGGAGGGTCCTGGGGACGCAGGAAGGAGAGAACGTCTGCAGGGAAAACGAGATGAATCTGAAAAACAGGCAGTGAGCGAGGGAAAACCACATTGTCAGGGTGGACAAGGGGAAGAGGAGAAAGAAGAAAAGGCTTCAAGGTGGGAGCTCATGGACTACCTCAACCGCCAATGCCACCTGATGGTGACAGATATAGTGACAGCAGATGCCGTGGATAGACGCTCGGGGCCGGAGAGGAGCACACCGATCTGAGCCCTGCATCTCATCATCCATCCGCACATAGACCCTGACCAAAGGCCACCGTTTCAGAGGCACGACCACCTAAAGCAGACAAGCCAACACGTGCACTGGAAGGGGGACGTTTTTTACAGAGGCTCCTGTCAAGGGAACGGGCTGAGATGCCGCCGACTCAGCTCCCGCTCGGCTCGGGCTATGGAGAGTGATGGATCTGGCCCCAGCAGCTTGCTACGGCACAGACCAATAGCAAAAAATCAATGGAGCTGCACTGAGACACCGCAGCCATCGTCAAGGCAGCTGAACAGAGAGAGCAGACACAGCGCCATCCATCACTGCTGCCGCTGCGACGTCTCCTTCAGCCACCGGACAGCCCGGCCGGGGCATCCCCGAGGAGAACTTGAGACGGTTGCCTCTGGGACAACAGCCCACATTGGTAAAACCTCAGGGAAAACGAGTGAGATGAAGTTCTTAGACGGGATCAGAGCGGGACACTGCCCCTCGGCCGGATGGCTCAGCCCACCCAAAGCCCCCAGACCTCGCCCCCAGCTCTCACCAGTGAGAACCTCACAGCCATTGAGAATAACAGGCCAGCGAAATGCAAAACAAATGCCAAAAACCAGCTGGGAATGGGTTTTGAAATAATACGCTCCCGAATAGGCACGTATGGGAATTTGCTTCCCAGCAGTCACACCCACGCCGTTCTGCTCAGGTTCTGCTTACCAATTAACAAGGCCACCAATTAATGCTCTGTGTGTTTTCCTGCTCATTTGCGCTATTTACAGTCCTTCTTTGAAGCAACGTGCGAGAATTACCCGAAAACTTTTCAAAATAGGGTTGGACGAGCACGTTCAATCCCTAAGCGCGACAAACCCGACCTGGCACCCGCTGCCAATCCTCCACACCAGCAAAACCATAAACTCCTCTTCCCAGACCATCAAGATGGACGGTTCTCCACCAGAGTCATCAACTCCTGCGTTAAGTCACGTCTTTTTTGTGCACATCACCTTGTTTTTTTGCAGCCACAAGGCAAACCAGTCAACGACACCTCCCCAGCTGCTTGCGAATGGCACCGTGCCCTCCCCGGAATATTTTAAGTAACGTTTGTCTCTTACCTTTGGGCGAGATGTGTCTCCAGGTGATTGTCGGATCTGGCCTGCCCGTGGCTATGCAGGTGAGGCTGACGTTGCCGCCCTCATTGATGGAGATGTCGGAAGAGATCTCAGTGATTTTCGGAGACACTGCAGTGACACAAAGAAGGAAATTAATATCCAACCGACTCAAATCTCAAACTGTGGGTGAAGGAGGCTGGGTTTCCTTCCTCCCTCCACCTCGACAGGCTATGCAGTAGCCCATCACCCTCATCTGACTTGACAGGAACACACAGGGGAAAGTGGTGGGCAGAGAAGATCAGGTTGAAGTGGGAAGAAACTGCAGCCAGAGGGGATTCAGTCATTTTAGGGAGGCTTGTGACAGCACCTCGCAGCACCTCCGCAGTCTGCGAGACGGTCCTCCTTTCCCCATCCTGCTTCCAGTTATTATCCTGTCCTCCAGCCATGATGAATCCTTTCCAGCAGAGCTGCGTCCTACTGGGAAACCAGCATCCACCCCCTCCACCCTCCCCTAAAGGCAGCGATCACTCCTGGCTCAACAAGGGCGCCCGAAGCACGCACAAGGCTTGCAGCTCTTCCTGCAGCCATGCAGGCTCTCCATCATGCTCTTGCAACCAGAAAAGCACTAAGAGGAGCTGGGCATGAAGATGACAAGTCTACCGACGAGCCTCCAAGGTCTATCACCCTGCAAAGGAAGGGATATTCAACTGGGATGGAAAGCACCGCCATCATGAACGTCCAGGTCAGATACAAGGGGCCAAGACCCGAAGAGGGGACGCATATAGAGCACAGGAGGTGAGGAGAAGGGGAAGGGATGAGGAGCAAGCAGGGAGCGCTTGGCCCCGCTGCTGCGTCAGCGGAGGACGCGATGCAGCCGGTGGGGAGGGCTGGGATTCCTACGAGCTCTAGGAGAAACACAATTGGCTGCTGTTATCAGCCTGCACCTGCAGAACATAATAAAGACCATCACCTTCCTTGGGTTTTTTTTGTTTTGTTTTGGGTTTTTTTGTTGTTATTTTTTGGGGTTGTTTTGTTTTTTTTTTCCCAGGCCATTCTCCAGAGCCTAGCAGCGGATTGGCCCCCCGCCGCGGTGCTTTGCAGGAGAGTCACAAAACACTCGCAAAGCATCCTGCTCCTTCCACCCTCCCCGGGCGAGCCCCGCTCATCGACTCGCTGGAATCTGCATCCCAGACCATTGCAACACCCCTATTCCTGATGCAGACCCTGCTTCCCAGCATCCCTTCCCTGCCTCTCCCACACCTTCCCGGGGCTGCACCGAGCCGGAATGACTGCAATGGCCTTGCACGCATTGCCTCTGCTGTGCAGGTAAGTAATTTATTGATCCGTAAAGCACTCCAAGATGCTCTGGAAGGGATTATGTCATGCCAGTGCCGTGCAATAAAATAAAAAATGATGGATTTTTTCTGAACATGAGGGTGATTTAGGGTTTGTAGTTGGAAGTGTAGTTAAAGTACATTTTAAGTGGAAATCAAGGTGGGTAATGAATTATTCTCTGTTTTGAAGGGCTTCTGGGAGTTCATTTTTTTGCTGCTTTGGGCGCGACGGCTAATCTGCTAATCACGCACCGGAGGACAAGTACGGATCAGACGCTCCCAGAACAGTGGGAGCTCTGGGGCAGGACAGCGGAGGGCACGAAGACGACACCGCAAGAAACATTAATATGCATCAGTGTCATTAAGCCCAGCGTAAGGGGACAGGACATGCCTCCTGGGACTGACGGCCCGCATGGAGCTGGGAGACGCTCTGCCAATAGCCAGGTAGTCCACTGAGGAGCTGCAATTAATTACAACGGGGCTCTGATTGCCCTGCCGTGTTCCCAGCGAGGCTGGGACCACTAGCCGGGAAATCCACATGAGCTTTATAAATATCGAGCCACGGAAAATAGGCCAAGGAGGTCTCACCGTTGCCATTTTGGAGAGATGGAAAGAGGCAAGCGGAGGCGCAGGGAATTGCCCCCCATCGCCTGCGAAGAAGCAATAGCTTCCAGCTGTACCGCCCGACAAAACTAGAGCGGTATCTATCACCTTCAATGCGAGGCTCGCGACATCACCGAGGAGCCTTTCTGATGTTTTTTTTTAACTACTGGAATCCACATCAGCCCAGTTCAGCTTGTTTTGCTCGCTGAGACTTAACGCAAAAACCAAGGCAGACTTTGCACCACGACTTGGGTACCACACACACGGACTTGCACCCGCCCAGGCGAGAGACAAAAACCTGCAATCCGATCCCCTGACCAGCGTCGAAAACATAATTAAAACAAATTAAACTTGGGTTTCCCAAAAGACGAGCCCAACATCCTCCTCCTCGGCCGTACAGCAGGAGATTTCAGTTCTGCTCAGAGCGGGCAGAGGAGGAGATGTGGTCGCGTTGTTGCTTGGCCAAGCAATGGGAGACTTTGCAACTCTCTCCAACAAGAGGACAAGCATCTCGAGCCGCCTGTGTGCCAGGGAAAAAGCCCACCCTGCCCCGGCGAGCTCGGGATGTGCTCGGGAATAGGCGATTTACTGTAGCCCACCTGGGACGAGATGAGGCAGGAACGGCTGGGAAGTAAACCGGAGCGACAACGGCAGCGAAGTCGTTAGCTAACCCTTAAATTAAATGCGCAGTGGTAGGATTTAACACGACAGTTATTGTATGCTAATTAAACGTTTGAATAATTAACCACACGAACTATTTAAAATGCCTTTCTGGAGACTGAACAGGTATGTTGCGAGGCTTTTACCACACTAGGGAGCGAAACCTGAATAAATAAGCGATGGCTGGTATAGCTTAAATATTATTTAACGGTCACCAGCGCTCCCGTTCCCCCTGCGTTAAAACACATTCTCCATCAGTTGGCATCGCTGCGGCAGTGGGGCAGAGGAGAGATTTCTTACGCTGAACGCGGGATGCAGATGGAGCTGTGCCCCTATGGGAATGAATAAATAAATAAAGCTAAATAAACGCAGGCTTCCCAGGCGGGAACCCTCTCCTTGCGGTCAGTCCTTTTGTGTTCAGCATCGCTCTTGCTCAGAAGTGATTAAACATGGCAGTGTTGGCCAAGCTGCTCCAGTGACACAGCGCAGATTTCCCCAGAGACAGGCTGGTGTTCTATCGATCCGTCTTCTTCCCCCCCGCC